>JABUQX010073947.1:0-12500 GCA_015478945.1 Trachelipus rathkii | reverse complement strand
TGCGAATGAGGACAAAATACCCAATGCTTTACCACTGAGACTCTCCAACCCAAAAAAGATGGATTCAAGAACAGTTTTAAAGCAACCGAGCTCCCAGATATCCAGAGAAGGCAGTATTTCTTTACCTTCTCATTATATGTTCTTTGTTTGTTTACATACTTAAATTGCGATCATGCAATATTTACCATCTAAAATATAAGGAACGAGGGATAGGACAGGCTGAACACCTGGTGATGTCGCCTTGACGGGAGCTCGGTTGCTTTAAAACTGTTCTTGAATCCAACTTTTTTGGGTTGGAGATTGCTCAGTGGTAAAGCATCGGGATATGATGTCCTCATCGCAACATGCGGTGCGTTCAAATCCCAGGAGAAGCAGTACTTTCTTTACGCTCCCATTATCCATGTTCTTGGTTGATTTTACCATACTTAAATTGCATCATGCAATCAGTACTATTTAAAATTTATGAGGAGCGAGGGAACTAGGACATCTGAACACTGGTGATGTGCCCTTGACGGGAGCTCGTTTGCTTTAAAACGTTCTTGAATCCAACTTTTTTGGGTTGGAGGATGGCTCAGTGGTAACGCATCGGGTATATTTTCCTCATTCGCAACATGCGGTGGTTCAATCCCAATCCCAGAGAAGGCAGTATTTCTTTACCTTCCCATTATAATATGTTCTTTGTTTGTTTACATACTTAAATTGCGATCATGCAATATTTACCATCTAAAATATAGAAGCTTCTTTCAATTGCCTGGCTCCGTATCGGTATTTCCTCAGATAATATCCCCTTCTTCGTCAAAAAATATGTCGTTTTAATGGCTAATTCCTTCATCAATGTCCGAATATTGGTTTTAATTACATGACTCAAATTCTTTGCAATGATTTCTCTGGTTTATATCTCTGAGGTGCGGTCTTCTTCGTCCTTAATATAGATTTGATTTTATTCGCTTTCTTTTCGCAAGTGTCTGAATTGTCAACAGCCATTGCTTCTACAGAGTTTTCACTTAATTTTACTTATAAGTTCTCATTCACTATTCTCTAGCAACCATATGTTGATCAGACCGCTTGTTGTGCCAAGAAAAAGATATATATATATATCATATATAATATTTATATATATTATATATTATTATATATATATATATATATATATATATATATATATTATATATATATATATTATTATATATATATACTATATATATATATATATATATATAATATAAAATATATATATATTATATATATAGTATTTATATTATATATATATATATATATATATATATAAATATATAATATATATATTATATTATATATAATATATATATATAATAAACTAAATTAAAGGACTCACCTTAATTACAACATTGAAAAAAAATGCGTAACTTTCCTGCCTGCTGTGAGCAACACAAATTTAAAACAAGACGCATATCAGGCAACATTTTAAACATTTTAAGGCTAATTCTCACGTTGCACATTCTCCGCTCATTTGATTTAGCACGACTATCATCTTTGTTTTAATAGATTTGAAAAATGGCATTATCTAAGGCGCAAGGATTCTTCAACTTTTTGTTTCAGTTACATTAAATTTATATTCACTATCGTAATGTTTTTCATTCATTTTGAAATTTTGGCAAAACAGAAGAGAATTTTTATCTTCAGCTTATGAAACTTTTCTAAAAGAGCCGATCGTTTCCTATTAAAGTTAACTTGTGACTAAGCACGAGCACCACGAGATAGGAGATACATATATAATATATTATTACTATATATATATACTAATATAATATATATATAATATATATATATATATATATATATATATATATATATAGTTAGTTGTTAATATATATATATATATATATAAGAGCTTTTAATGCTATTCAGAATACTTCCTGAATCAGATCGCAATGTTCGTTCAAAGGATTAATTGAATTATGCAACATGGCAGTGAGTTACTTATTCATTTAAATTTTAGCGAATAGTTGCTAAGGAAAAAATATTTCTCAATTATTATTATTATTATTATTATTATTATTATTATTATTATTATTATTATTATTATTATTATTATTATTATTATTATTATTATTATTATTATTATTATTATTATTATTATTATTATTATAGAATGCGTTTTAATAATACACTAATGCCTTTTTTTCGCGTGAGAAAGACAAGGCGTGTGAAATGAATCAGCTGTTGGATGATGACAAGACATTAAAGGCTGAAGTAACTGAAAAAAAGATTAAGAATTTGTTCTAGGAGTTTGTAAGTGTGTTAAAAAGTATATATATTATATAATATATAATATATTATATATATATATATTATAAATATATTATATAAATTTATTTATAATACTTATATATATATAATATAAATATTATATAAATATATATATATATATATTATTATATATATATAATATATATATACAGAGCGTGGGCACAATCCGTTACTCCGTTACTCCGTTACTAACGGAACTAGTTTTTTTCAGTAACTGTAACCGGACTCAATTTACTTTTTCTTTGGTCTCCCAGCCCGAAAAGGTCGGTTTTTTTCTTCCGTTACTTTTTAGTCCGTACATTTTGTTCGACCTTTCTTTGAAGGTTATAAGCCAATTAACCACCCGATCAAGCTAAAAAATCCTTTATGAATATATATATATATATATAATATATATATATATATATATATATATATATATATATATATATAAATATATATATATATAATATATTATATATATATAGTATATATATATATATATATATACTATATTATATATATTATATATATACTATAAGGAATAAGGGAATTTGCGAATATGTAGGATGGTGCTATCGTAATTGAGTTGAGATGAATGAACTAGCAGTGCTGGTCGGGAAACACTTCCAAAATCTTGCATAGCATTGGTCAAGTAATGAAATGTTTATAGTGAAGTGTGTGGGCTTTGATGGTGCAAGTAATAGGTTTTTGGCATGAGATCCATAGATAATTGAGGGACGTTAATTGTAGAGCAGAGAAGTTTAAAGCAATGATAAATCTGCATGTATAGATGAAATTACAGGTGAAATGCTCAAGACGGAGGCGAGGATGAAGTGATGACATTGGATTGGAAGTTGGGTAACAAGAATGTTTATGGAAAGCAATAATTCGAGCGGAGTGAGGAGAGCGAGTAAATATACCCTTACTATAAGGTAAATAGAGATAAGGGTAACTTGTATGATTATAGGAAATTAGTTATAAGTGTAGTAGGGAAGAGAAATTACTTATATTGTGGTTGAAGAATGTGTCGAGTGATGAAGACCCTGAGTGTGAAGAACATGTGCTTTAGAAGTGTAGGAGGATGTGTGAACATAAACTCTTTACATGAAAAAAATGATTGAGAAAATGAGGGAGGAGAAGAATAAATTGTTTTTATTTTGGATTTGCAAACAGGCGTATATGAAATGATAATACGGAAGCTCTATGGCAGGTGTTAGTGATATGGTGTTGGTGTTAAGCTTCCGAAATGGAATCAAAAGTACTATATGACGATTAGTAAAGCGTGTGTAGAAATATATGGAGTGAAGTGATTGTTTTAATATTAATAGCGGAGGGAGGCGGGATGTGCTATGACTTCTTGGTTATTCAATTTGTATATGGATGGTGTTATGAAGAATTAGACGGTGGATGCAGGAGATGGTGTTAGAAATCAGGGTTGTGGAAGTCGTTTCAAAATTTCCGACTCCGACTCAGACTTCCACCCCTCTCAAATTACGACTAAGACTCTGACTCCACCCTCTTAAAAATTACCGACTCCCCGACTCCGCGACTCCGCGACTCCGCGACTCCGCGACTCCGCGACTCCGCGACTCCGCGACTCCGTGACTCCGCGACTCCGACTCCAACTCCGACTCCACAATCTTGGTAGAATTAATTTACAATAGGAAGATAGTGGGAGAATGCGCTACCTATTATATGCGGATATTTTGGTTTGTTTGGCGAATCTGAGAGAGTTTTAGAGGATTGGTAGAGAGACTTTGGCAGGTGTGTGTGTAAAAGGAGATGTTTGAAGTAATGTAGAATAAGGAGTAATGGTTGTGAGTGAGGACAGTCCTCGGTTTGAAGTTATGTTAGATGGTGAGCAGCTGGAACAAGTGTCTGGGTTTAAATATTTAGTATACATGTTGGATGAAAAGGAACGGAATGGTGCAGAGTGTAGTAGGACAAGTGTTGAATGCAGGAATGGTGGCTGATGCAATTATACGTTGGTGGATGCAAAGGGATTAAGTCTTGCGTGCGCTAGAGTCTTACATGTTGGTATGTTTTTTAATAATAATGATAATGTTGAAATTTAATATATACAACCAATAAATTGCCTAACATACCGTAATTAATGTCATAGTCAAAAGCTAAAAGTGACGGAGTAACGCGATGTAAACGCACTTCGGTTACTTTTCCTTCAAAAGAACGGAATAACGATAATAGGCATACTACTTTTCCGAGTACGGAGTAACGAAACGGAACTACTTTTTGAAGCAACGTGCCCACTCTGATATAATAAGATATATATATATATATACTATATATATATATAATATAATATATTAATATATATATAATTATATAATATATATATATATATATTTATATCATATATTATATGTATCTAATTTTATATTTATATATATATATATTATATATATATATCTATTATATATATATATATAATATATATTATATATTATATATATAATATATATATATATATACTATATATAGTATATATATAATATATATATTATACATATATATTTATATATATATATATATATATTATATAATATATATATATATGTATATATATTATTTATTTAAAATGTATATTAAAATATATATTTTTTATATGGAGGATATATAGAAGAGAAGCGACGAGCAGAGAGATGAGAGAGAGAGAGAGAGAGAGAGAGAGAAGAGAACGAGAGAGAGAGAGAGAGACGAGAGAGAGAGAGAGAAATTTGGAATATTTAAAATGATTCCCAATATTTTCATAGAAGATATTTCTCCGAAACAGTAAACTAGTTCTTATTACATTATTATTTTTTACTTTGCTCATTTTTTTTTAAATATCTACCTATTCTAAATTTAAACCAGTCCTTAAACTTATTTTTAATAATTTCCAAAATCTCTTAACTAAACCTATATTTCTCATACTTAGAAAATGATTAGTAATACCTTGTAGCTCTTTCCTAGCAAGATCATTTTAAAACTTACACTTTTAGGAATAAGTTATTGACTTTTTTCTTCCTTTTCTTATTTTACAGACTTTTGATATAAAGTCTAATGTTCATCAGATTATTATTGTTGCAATGTAATATAAAATATAACTTGTCATAATATATTTCTACAAATGTATTGTTTAATTTTTTAATTATTTGTCACTGTCTAACAAACCTTCGAATTGTAAGAATCCGAGTAATTTTCTTTATCCTATCAATTTTATTCAAGTCAATAAGCATATTACTCATCAATCAACTCTATATTACATAACATTAAGTAATGTTACATCATAATTTGTCAAATAAAATATTGAATTCAATAATTAAATTCATTTTGATTGAATTTTATTGATTTTTTACAGATTTGTTTGTTTTAGTGTATATTATTGATGAGCATTCATATTTTAAAAACAAATAACCATATTTAATTTTTTATTAGGCATTGCTTATAATTAACTGCAATAGTAATTAGTATTGCTTCTCTTTTATATTATTATAGAAATATAATAATCAATATTGTTAATTTGTTATACTCCTTAATTCCTACAGGATTATTGTATAATAAAAACAAGTATATCTGCTTATTTCAAATATCCGTTTGTCACGAGAAATTTTACAAAACAAACAATCACGATTCTTCATTTCTTAGTTTTCTTTTCAGCAAAATTTCTTTCAAATGAATACGCAAGTAATTCTTCTTGATTATAACGTCAGATTTTTACATAAGTCTGATGTCTTAAATATTCCATTTCACATTATTGATTGAATAAGACTTCCATTATAAATTATCTCGGCTTCAAATCTTCATACGACATGTCATCATTTGTTATGACATTTTTTTATCATAAAATTTTAAATAACTCTTTTGTGTTTTTACTCATATAAATCTATTGGATTGTCACTATGCGTACAGTATATTACAAATCCAGCTTTTAAGAATGCTAAAAGTTTTAACAGCAACATCAGCAATAATAAATCATATTGGTGATGTTGCTGCTAAAAGATTTTAGCATAATTAACAAACAAAATGTGCACTTTAAAATGATTTTATTTTTATTTTTATTATTATTATTATTATTATTATTATTATTATTATTATATTATTATTATTTATTTTATTATTATTATGCTATTTATATGATTATTATTATTATTATATTATATTATTAATGCAATAATTAAGTATTAGTATTATTATTATTATTATTATTATTATTATTATTATTATTATTATTATTATTATTATTATTATTATTATTATTATTATTATTATTATTATTATTATTATTATTATTATTATTATTAATGTTATTATTATTAACAATTAAAATAATAATAATAATAATAATAATAATAATAATAATAATAATAATAATAATAATAATAATAATAAATAATAATTAATAATAATAATAATAATAATAATAATAATAATAATAATAATATCATTTTAAAGAGTGCACATTTTGTTTGTTAATTATAAATTAAATTGCTTAAATGCAAAAAAGGTAGATCAACTTTCTCCCTGTTTCTTATATTTATGAAAGATGCCAGATTCGCCAGTTATGTAAAAATATTGCTGATATTGCGTAGCATAAAAACTGGATCTTGGATTTAGCTTTTGTTTCTTATATTTTCAACAGCAATAATTTTAAGCGGGAGGATGTGCACATAGATAGAAGAGATGAAGGATTCGCTATATAATGTCAGCAATTTTTTTACATAACTGGCGAATCTGGCATCTTTCATATGATGTGCCCATTTGTTTGTTTGAAAATATATAAAATCAGGGGAAAATTGATAAATTTTTTTTTTTTTTTTTTTTTTTTTTTGCATATCTTTGACGAGTTGTGGCTTTGAGTCAAGTGCTATTCTGACAATCTCTACTTCCAAGTCTTGAGTTAGCCGATGTACAGCACCGGATCTGTGCGATGCATCGGTGTGCTCATTTTTGTGCTGTGTGGTGCATCGGTGCTCTTATTTTGGTGCTGTGCGGTGCAGTATAGTGTGCCACACCATTTCATTGTTCAGATGCTTTTCGGTGCGGTGAGAAGTGCTGTGCTCAGTGAATAATAGAGATTCGGTGCTATGTGAAAAAATGATTGATGGTGCTTCGCGGTGCATGATGCGCTTCCTCTGGTGAAGTGCGGTGCCAAAAATTCCAGTGTTTGTTCAACCTTGCTTCCGACTCATCTTTCAAAATGACTCAAACTTTAACATATTTTTTCGTGATTTTCGTAAATTTTGAATTTAAGTTAGACGAAGTTCAAGTCTCGAATTTCCGAAAGGATATTATCAATAATAATAATAATAATAATAATAATAATAATAATAATAATAATAATAATAATAATAATAATAATAATAATAATAATAATAATAATAATAATAATAATAATACTAAAATAATTTTGATATACCATTAATCAATTAAAAATAATAATAAATAATAATAATTACTAAATAATTATTTTATTACCATTAAAATTTTATTGATTGTTTATTATTATTAATTCATTTATTATTGTCTATACTTTATAGCATTGCTCTAAAATATGGACTAATGGTATAGGTAAAGGCTTGAGAAACTTTTTAAATATGGCAAAAGAAATATTACTTTTGGTACTAAGTATGCCAAAGATAATTATGGCAATTTCTTATTGTGCTTATTATTAATGTTATTTTATCATAATTATTTGTTCGAAACGAATTTTGTTTGAGGTTCTCTATATATATATATATATATATATATATATATATATATTATCTATATTATGGTAAAAAATTAATATATTTATAATATATTATATATATATATATATATATATATAAATATATATAAAATATAATAATATATATATACATAATTATAATTAATATATTTATAATATATAATATATAATATATACATTATATATATAATATCTCAAGTATATATATATATATATATATCCTATTAACATTTTATGCATATCCCATTATGCGATATATCAGTGAATGATAATTTCTCCCAATCTATCTAACAAATCTCTCGAAAAAAATTTGAAAGAAAAATGATAATTATTTTTTTAAAGGAAAAATAATTTTGGCCGTGTCAAAACCAAATTTTCGATTCGGTGGTTTTTCGTTTTATTACGATGATATTTATTAAAAAACAGTTCGCATGCATATATACATATATATATATATAAATATACTATATTAGTATACTTACTATATTACCATATATGATATACTATATATATATATATACATATAATACATATATACTATACCAGCATAATAGTATATTGTATGATGTGTCAGTTCAGGGGTGAGACACAGGAAAAAAATATGAGACTGGGTTTTTAGACTTACCTCACTAGAACTTCCAAATGTTACTGTAGGATCCAGAATAGCAAGTTCGCTATAACAGCTGTACTTACTATAAATAGAGTGACGGAAGAATTTCGAAGGTGTAGAAATAGGTTGGGGGAAGTTACTATGAGCAAAATAATTGATGAGGCGAAAGCTCTCAGACTTTCTAAGAGTACTGTCTGAGCCGAACCGTTCCAGATGTATGTGGCATATATCCCATATTAATTATGAATAACATCGAAACTTTCTAGAGTGTAGTTCAGCTGTCTAACATTAGATTGTCAGTAGGATACCTTTTAGAATGTTCGAATTTGTGATCCGACCTGTGAACCGATGCTCATCGACACTTTATTAAATCATTTTCTGTAACGATGGACATATCGAAAGTTTTTAAAATTATTTGTTCCCCACATCATTCTTTCGCTTTTTATACTTTTCTCTGTAAACGTTTCTATGATTTTCTTTTTTGTTTGCATCAATTACAGTTGTTTTTCTGGGTGATCGTTCATTCTTGAATCTAGTAAAAGTGATTTACCCCAATAGCAATTTTCATTTATAACTATCCATAGGTCACCTCTTCAATTATTTAATCTTACGCCAAAAACATGACCCATCATTTTTCTTCTCATTTCGAAAGATATCCTTTACCACAACATATAGCTGATTCTATAAAATGACCTTGAGGCATATGATCTTTGACCTTTTTCTCCTATTTCCTTTTGGTACAGAAAATTAATAATTATTTTCGGTGACCGAAAAACACTCATTTTCTTCATAATCTTCCACACAACCACCAAAAAATTTTCGATAATAAACAATAAAACAACTAAACAACTTGTATTTCCTATACCCTATATAAATTTCATGCTTCATTTTCCTGATTTCTTTATTAGATAATTCTCATTTCGTTAACTAAACAATCTTCTAAAAAAGGTTTGATGTTCTGAGTATCCATCAAACATCTTCACACCTTTCCAGTTAGTTGTACAATAAATGGTAATTGTCCACCTATACATGAAGTACTCAACATTATAAGGGAAGCATTACGGACCTTTGTGTATGTGCATAAACATAGGAAACCTTTAACTTCTTAGCTCAATTCACAATGAGCTAGCTCATTCTTCATATAATACACAGCGGCTGGCAGTTTCTATTATGCTCCATTAAGCGAGGAAGACATTTTATGGTCGAACATTATGTAGTAGTAAGAAGTTTAGTTATGAAACTATAAATCAAGATATTGCATTCCGATTCGAGCCATCGTCCTAGTTCTATTGTCTAACACCCAGATTGATATAAAGCTACCAATAAATTCATCATCCCCTTATCCACAGCTTAATATAAAGCCTTCTTGACAGCTTACAGTTCCCAATATATTTTGTTTAGATTTACCCAGGCTTAAGCTATTTCCATGCTTTTTTGCATTTAAGACAAGGATGATACCTCACACTTAAATAAGTCGTGTAGCTACCAAGGTGAGTCCTCGCCTCTTTCCCCTTTTCCCCCACACAAGTTTCTTTAACATTTTTAAAACTTCTCAGTTTAGATCAGTTTTAATATCAGAGAGCTTCTTGGTGAGGCGATGGACCGAGCGTGGTCGACTGCATAATGTTATATTAGTTTGATTTAGCTCACGCGTAAGGTACGTACACGTCGTGTATCACCACCTTCATATGCTCACGCAGGCTGATAGCTCCTAACCGCAGCTAACAATTACAAATCAAGAATAGAAGCAATCGACAACACTCGACCTTTACTCGCTCTTTGCCTGCATTCACACTTTTTGTCATTGTATCTTTATCTCAATCAGAACCAGATCTTTTCGCTCGAGAAAATTCTAAAACATATCGTTTCAGCCACTCTGAGTACATTCTATCTACGTCAGGGATATAGATCTATTTTTAAGAGTGTTAGAATGGATTCCATATATATCTCCGTTGTCTCCTTTCACCAGCACTAGAATGATGTACCTATTATGATGTGACGCATAAACACAATGTTAGTTTAGAGTATGATGGCTCTTAATAGTATTCTTTATTGTCATAATTGCACCAGATATTGTGCGAGTGGACCTCCTATTATTGAAATAAGTTCATATCGGCACTGGAAACTCCATTACTAAATTACAAGGAGATCACTATCTTTTTATCTCCGAGTTTATAGAGATACGGAGCATAATGCACAGTTGAATAAACTTCACCTTCAAATACCTTAAGTATAAAAATAATATACTATGCAATTCATAAGTTAACAAGCTGATCAACCCATTGAGAAACAAAAAATATTAGAAATTATTAAGCAACTACCGGATGAGATATAATGGGTTAAAATTTAACTCTCCACTCACTACGCACAACATAAATTAGAATATAATTTAATAATTATCTAATATCAGTCAGAAATAGAGTGCAAGAGTTTAATATTTCATTAATGTTACTTAATTATTAGTTTTAATGATAGATATAATTTCTAAGACCTGACACTTTATAATTGATGGTCATCTTATATACTGAGATTGTATAAAATTAGAACATATCAAGAAAAGTATCATTTACTATGTATATTCATTTCGTATTAGATAGCTGGCTATTAAGTAGCCATACCATCATAGATACGCGAATAAATATGAGTATAATTAATGATTTTGATCTAAAGCCCCACCAAATTGGTGCATGTTAGTTATTTTAGTTACACATCATACGAGTAAGTTTTAATTAAGATTAAACTGCTCAATATAATGACTATGTGAGGACAGTAAGAACTAATATAAAGCATTATGTAGTTAATGTACGTTACGCATATACACACTTAGCCTGATGGTATTTTCCTTTTATGAGTATAGTTGTATTTAAGACCAGGAGACGTATGACTATGTGAGTATAACGTTATTAGTGACACATGTACTGTGATTGATTCTAATTTAATTTGACTAATAATATGTTATTTAGGATTGAATTTATAGGTAGCAGGCAAACAGTCTGTGTAATAATAATAACCACGTACAATATATATGTAATTGAACCAGTGATTATAGGGTTTACCTCCTGAATATTTAATATTACTCATAGTTCTTAGAATAACCATAACATTATAAATATATTCATTAATATATATATAATTATCAATATATATTATATATTATATACTATACTAAATCATATAAGTACTAGATTATTAATTAATATATATATATATATGTTATGACTATATAATATACTATATATATATATATATAATAATAATAATCATTTATAATGTATATAATATAATATATATCACTATTATCATTATTAATATATAAATATTATTACTATATATATAAATATAGTATATATATATATAGCTAATCACTCACTTAATTTCAGTTTGATTTATACGTACTTAATATATATAACTACTATATATATACATATAATAGTATATTATATAATATATTAATATATAGTTATATAATATCCTTAGTTACTATAATTATAGTCATTTAAACGTAAATTATAAGTATTATCCACTATAATAGTATTCGTATATAATATATAACTTATAGTTATACTATATAACTACTATGAATACATATTATTTATAATATTATATTAAATAACGATCTCATACTTAATATTCGTTATATACCTATATATCATATTAATATATAATACTAGTATATAATATAATAATATTTATATATCATATTATTATGATAATATAATATACGATATACAAATGCTCAGACTGAGTTTAGTTAATAACATATGAGAGTTGATTTGTATGCATGGAATACAGAACATAATGATAATACTCTTAAAATTTTTTATTCTCCGTCTTTATTTTTTAAAACTCCTTTTTATCCCCAAGGCCAAATATCATTCAAATGTTTATGCA
>JABUQX010073946.1:15000-24229 GCA_015478945.1 Trachelipus rathkii | reverse complement strand
CAAGAAGCCACGGACACACAAATTGTAAGAAACAGTTTAAGTGCCTCAGTTATGTTTGGCAACGATTCACGAAAGTCCATTCCAATAATAAACTTAAGCATTGTGCAATGATGTCCATGAGGCGCATCACAATTTTGAAAACATTTTCACGATTAAAAAGAACTCTTTTATTATTTAGGAAAATAAAATTAGTTAGTCTAACATCTTGGGCCTATGCCGACGCGGGCCTGGAGGCGGACCGCCCCCCTCCCACCATCGGTATACGGCCACTGATTATATTATATAATATATATTATATATATATTATATAAATATATATATATATTATATATATTTATAAATATATAAAATATATTATATATATATATATATATATCAGAGCTCGCGTTGCGCCACCGCGTTGCGCCTATGCGCCTATTGCGCACTATCAATTTGTAGGCGCAAAGGTGCATAGGCGCAAAATTTTAAAAAGGCGGACTAAGCAAAAACCGCAAAGCCAATTCTCTGCGGCCTATAGCCGCGCCATGAACGAGGGAACAAGCATTTTTTAACCCTTTTTAAAAGTTAGAACTCAGAAGCGTGGCAAACTTGTATCATTCTAAAAACCATTGTGCAAACTTTTTTTTTTATAATATTAATATATTATATATACTATATATATATTATAGTATTAATATTATATATATACTCTCATTACTATACTTTCATAGATTACTTATTAATATAAGTGATATATCATAACATATATACGTATCCACTATATCTTATTATAATCATTACTAATATATACCTATATAGTATACATTTATATATATATATATATGTACTATATATATACTATGATTACCTATTATTATAATATTATTATAATATATATATATTATATATATATTATATATTATATATATATATATTATATATGTATATATATATATATATATATATAATAATATATATATCATATTAGCATATATTATACACTATGCTATAACAATATACTAATATATATTTTATATATATATATTATAACTAGACTTATACTCCGAACCAGCTATAAGGTAGATATAATATCATGAACCTGAGTAATTATTATATCACTAAAAAATTATTTAGTGTATATATATAACTCTTAGTTCACATTGGCATACTTATCGCTCACCGATAAATTATTCAACTTCTCGAGCGCCTAGCGTGATTTTCATTGCAACCTCCTGGGGGAAAACATTGACCACAAGGACATGGAGGAGGAAGAGGACGTGTAGATATTAGTTTACAGTGTTTTAATTACAAAAATTAATAAATGTGTTTTTCTTCCTTATAAAGCATGCTTTATTTATCGCACTAAGTTTACTTTGCAAAAACTAAATTTAGCAAACAGTCACACCGGGCCCGGCGAAAAGTCACAGGTCAGCCATAAGGTCGCAAGTAAGGCTCGCTCGAGTTGACAAAATGTAGGCCACATTAGGCGCTAGGCGCACTAGGTTCGGCGGCATAGGCGCATAGGCGCAAAAAAATTATAGGGCGCCCAGCTCTGGAATATATATATATAATATATAAGTATAGTATATATTATATATATAATATATATAATATATATATATCAATATATATATATATATATAATATATATATATATATAAATATATAATATTATATATATAATATTATATTATATATTAATATATATTATATATAAATATATATATATATATATATATATATATATATATATAGTATATATACTATATATATATATATATTATATATATATATAATTATATACTATACTATATATATATAGATATATATATTATATTATATATATTACGTACAACAACTATCCAACTCACGCCTCGTTACATCAATACATCCAGTAAGCTCGACCATACCTATAGCACATACTACATGAACGTACTACGCTCAAGTCAGCTAAATAACTTAAACTACTAATGCATATATATATCTAATCTACATATACCCCTGTCATACTAGTATTTAAGAATTGTAACATCCATGCTTCACTTGGATTTAAAGAAAACAAATGTTTTCTCTTAAGAGGACTTATGATATATTTTTTCAAATAATTTTAACTTTTTAACAATTAATAATAATAAAACGATTTTCAGTTACAAAGATGTTTGTTATTGTTGATTATTACTTATTATATTATTTTATTATTATATTATTATATTATTATTATTATATTATTATTATTTTATTATTATTAATATTATTATTCATTATTATTATATCATTATTATTTATTAATATTCTATCTCAATAATTATTTATCTATTTATTAATACTATATTTTTGTAATAAATATGTCTTTTTCTATTTGTGAAACTTTTGACGAGTTTCATTCAATAAAGATTATTTACTGTAATAGATTTGATTATTTATTATATTAGTAGTGTATTTTGTTATTATTATATTATTATTATTATTATTATTATTATTATTATTATTATTATTATTATTATTATTATTATTATTATTATTATTATTATTATTATTATTATATTATTATATTATATTATAATATTATTAATTATATTACATTCTACTTATATTGTATATATCTCATTATATTATTGTAATATTATCCTCCTATACTTATTCATATAGGCCATAAACAAATGTATCGGTAGTAAGTTTTATTAATCGTGAATAATGTTTATCATCGTTAATACTGTTAGTTTTAGTTAAGTTTTATTATTACATTATACAACAACAAATTTATATATAATTTATAGTAGTCTAAATTCATAGTTTCCATTATTTAATTATTATTATTATTGGCATCTTATTATTCATTTTATTATTATCTAATTATTATATTATTATTATTATTATTATTATTATTTGCAGCTCAATGGACGAAACGTCCCCTTAGTAGACCCTTTTCTCATCTATATATTCCTTTGTATTAATATTAATATGTAAGCACTAACATCGACCCCGAACCTGTTGACTCCACAAGCTAAGCGTACGAGAAAATTAAAATGCTATACTCTTGCGAACATTATCATTTCATAAGCTGTGTAACTCAGATAACAACCATTCATGTATCCACACATCAGACTTCAAAAGTAAGATAAGACCTACCTTGCAATATCGTCACATTGCAATTAATTAGCTTTCTGATTGATTATTTGATATTATTATTATTATTATTATTATTTTATTATTATTCAACGCTTATATCTTTATTATTATTATTCCATTATTATTATTATTATTACTTATTATATTATTATTATTATATTATTAGTTATTTATTATTAATTTATTTATTATTAATTAATAATATAATAATATATAATAATAATATAATAATAATTAATAATAAAATAATATAAAATAATAATTTATTATTATTATTTATTATTATTTATATATTATTATTATTATTATTATTACTATATTATTATTATAATTTATTATATTATTATTATTATTATTATATTTATTATTGTTGTTGTTTTGTATAGAAATTATTATAATTATTATTATTATTATTATTATTATTATTATTATTATTAATTATTATTTATTATTATTATTATTATTATTATTATTTATTATTATTATTATAATATTATATAAGTAATTTATTAATATATATATATATAATATATGTATATATATATATATTATATATATATATATATATATATATATATATATATAATATATACTATATATATATTATATTATATATATATATATATAGTCTATAGTCTATATAATAGTCTATATAGTTGAATAGTCTATAGTCTACGTTCATTGACGCAGGTCGCGTTCAATTCGAGTACCTGTTAGGAAAACTTATATTAAAGTCTGTTATTGTGTCATTACTACAAAGTTCAGTTACTTATGAGTTCCATCGATTGTATTGTGACAAAGTATACAAAATAAATGCTCTTTCATACAGCTGTGATCCAGCTTTTCTAAGAATAAATTGAAACTATTCTAAATGATTTATCAGAAATAATAAATCATATTTGTTTATTAATACTTAATCTCACACAAAGATTGAGAACCCGTCAAGTTAGTATCTATTGTATCCAGTGACATTGCAAGATGTTTATTGTTTATTAATATTGCTTCGATCTATTGTATAAATTGTGTACGAACTCTGTGAAGAATCACATCATTTCCTATATTGGTGACATATATCAAGCTACAGGTAAACTCGCATCGTAGACTGAGAACAATAATGCTCAAATTTAACCCTTAGCATATGAACGTGAAATATAATTGAAACTAATTGTTATAACTAGTTATCATACAAGATATTTTTTACGGAATGTCTTTTATATGAGAATTAATGTTCATAAAAGGCGACCATAATTATTCTTCAAGACATTCTTCAATATTCCATACAATCTTCCAAGATTTTCATCGAAGAAGAAGTCCAATATTCTAAGTGCTCAGTGGCCATTTTGGAGAAAATTCATTTCTCAGCAGCGATTGACATTTACGACGTCAATCTTTCTTTGCAAGAAGGAAATCATAGATCTGTGGATGTCTGCCAATATTTATGTATGTGTGAAATTAGGTTGAGTATCCTATATATGAGATATATTTTCAAACAGAAAAAGTTGGCTTGGTAGGAAACTTTGTTCTTCTGGAGAAAATCTGCTGGACAAAAACGATTTGAGTTGAGATATATTCCATATCCTACAAGGAGTGATATTCGGGAGCATTTATATTAGTTTTGATTATTTAAGTTATTCATTTGTTCTTGACATTCCTTTGTATTGAGATATATATATATATATATATATATTATATATATATATATATATATATATATATATATATATATAATATAATAATATAAGATACTATAAAAAAAACATAAATGATACATATCTATATATATTATTATATATATATAATTGTAAATGTGTAATGGGCAAATGTGTTATGGGCAATGTGGTGTTATATGTGGGGGATTATTGGAGAATTTTAATTTGATTGATAAGATTTTATTTAGAAAAAGTTTTAAACGGGTGTAAATTTTAAAGGAGGAAGGAGAGGAGAGATATGCAGTGTAGGTTATAACCTTTTTTATATTATATGTTAACCTTTTTTGAGTATTATTTTATTGTGAGTAATTTTTGTTGAGCGGCCGGTGCGTTGCGCCCTAGGTGTGAAGTTACCTAGGGGGAGTCCCACAAGCGAACAGCAGAGAGGGAGAAAAAAAAAAGAAAAAAAAAAAAAAAAAAAAAAAAAAAAAAAAAAAAAAAAAAAAAAAAAAAAAAAAAAAAAAAAAAAAAAGGGAAAAAGAGGGGAGGAGAGAGAGGAAGAGGAGGGGGGAGGGAATGAAAAGTGAGGGGGGAAAGGAAGAGGGAGGAAGTGGGGTTAATGTTCGAAGAAAAAAGGTTGGATGTGCTAGGGGTAACAGAAACTAAGCTGAAGGGAAAGAGGGAGATGGATTTTGGAAAATACAAGGGTATAATATCAGGGGTGAACGAGAGAGTGAGGGCGAGGGAA
The DNA here is from genome assembly GCA_015478945.1 of Trachelipus rathkii. Lineage (NCBI taxonomy): Eukaryota > Metazoa > Arthropoda > Malacostraca > Isopoda > Trachelipodidae > Trachelipus > Trachelipus rathkii. Next base: position 18,724 of record JABUQX010073946.1, on the reverse strand, counting down.
GGGGTGGGAATAGTTATGAGGAAAGAGGTGTGGGATAAGGTAAAGTTGTGCAGTCAGGTGAGTTCAAGGATAATGTGGGTAAAAGTGAAATTCGGGGGGAAATGTGGATTTTTATATGTGCATATGCACCAGTGAATGGAGCGAGGGAGGAGGAGAGAGAAAGTTTTTGGAGGGAGTTGAATGAGTGTTGGGAAAGTTTTGGGGTAAATGATAAAATTTGTCTTTTGGGGGATTTGAATGCAGGAGTGGGAAGGGAGGGGGTGGGAAGAATAGTAGGACCATTTGGGGTAGGGGAGAGGAATGTTAATGGAGAAAGCCTGTTAGAGTTGTGTGTTGAAAGAAGAATGATAGTGGGGAATACATGGTTTAAAAAAAGTGAAAATCATAAGTATACATGGAAGAGTGAGATAACGGGGGGGAGGGCGGTACTGGATTATGTGTGTGTAAATGGGAAGGATAGAGGTAGATTACTAGATGTAAATGTATTTAGAGGGGCGGGGAGGGGATATCGGATCACTATTTGGTGGTTGCTAGGATAAGGGTAGGAGGAGAGGTGACGGTTAGGGAAAGGGAGAAAAGAGGAGAGTAGAAGTGATAAAGGTGGAAAAATTGGAAGAGACAGTGTGTAAGAGGGAGTTTAGGAGAGGTATGGAGGATAGGTGGAGAGACGTGAGAGGGACGGGAATTGGGGAGGTGGAGGGGAGTGGATGAGATTTAAAGAGGCAGTATGTGAAGAGGCTAGAAGGGTATGTGGAGTGAAAAGGGTGGGGGCAAGTAGAAGGAAAGGGAGTGAATGGTGGATGAGGAGGTGAAGGAGGTGGTGAAAAGGAAAAAGGAGGCTTATGTGAAATGGTTGGGAAGTAGGAGAGAGGAGAAGGTTGGGAGGAATATAGAAGGGTTAGAGTGGAAGCAAAGAGGACGGTGGAGAGGACGAAGAGAAGAGCAAAAGATGAATGGTGTAGAAAAGTGACGGAAAATTTTGAATCAGGGAGCAAGATGTTCTGGAAAGAAGTGAATAAAATAAGGAAGAAGAAGGAGGGGTTGGGGGAGAGGATTAAGGGAGGAGATGGGGAGTGGATAGGAGGAGAGGATAGGGTGAGGAAGAGGTGGGGGGAGTATTTTAGGGGATTATGGAATGAGGGGGGGGGGGGGGGGGAGGAAGTTTTGCAAGAGGTGAGAATGGGGAGTGGACTGGGGAGGGAGGGGGAGGATGAAATACAAATGGAGGAAATTATTAGGGCCTTGAATAAAGGAAAAAAGGGAAGTCCGCAGGTCTGGATGGTGTGAGAATGGAAATGTTGCAGAAGGGAGGTATAGGGGTGGAGGAATGGCTGTATAGGTTATATAATATATGTTGGAGGAGGAGTCGTGAGGTACCACAGGATTGGGAGAGGATGGTTGTTTTTGTTCCCCTGTATAAGGGGGGAAAGGGATAGGATGAAGTGTGGGATTATAGCAGGTATATGTCTTTTAAGTTGTGGTAGGGAAAGTATATGGGAGAATACTGATTGAGAGAGTGAGAGGTTTAACGGAGGGGAGAATGGGTGGAAGAACAAGAGGATTTAGGAGGGAAGAGGGTGTTGTGGACCAAGTGTTTACACTAAAGATGCTTGTGGAAAAAAGTATAGAGAGGAAAGGAAAGTGTATGGTGTGTTTCTTAGATTTAGAGAAAGCATATGATAGAGTGAAGAGGGGTGAATTGTGGAGGGTGTTGGAGGAAAATGGAGTGGGGGGTAAATTAGGTAAAGGTATTAGGGCCTTTTATAGGAATAGTAGAATGTGTGTGAGAGTGTTAGGAGGGGAGAGCGAGATGTTTGGGGTGGTGAGAGGATTGAGGCAGGGGTGTGTAATGTCGCCGTGGCTATTCAATTTGTTTATGGAGAGTGTTTGCAGAGGAATGGTGGGGGAGGGGGGGGGGGTGGAATTGATGAATGGGAATGATAGAAGGGAAGCGGTGAAACATCGATATGTTACGGACCAGATGACAGCCTAGTGGCGAAGAACGCGGAAGGGCTGAGGTATTTGGTGAGGGGTTGAGAGAATGTGTGGACAAAAGGGGCTTAAAATAAATCCAGGTAAGAGTAAAGTGAGTGTTTGAGGAGGAGGAGAGAGAGGAGGGGGAGGGGTTAGAGGTTAGAGTAGGGGTGTAGTATTGAAGAAGTTAAAATTTTTAGTATTTAGGTGGATTCTGGGTAAGGGAGGGATGAAGGAAGGGATTAGAACATGAGTAGTTATAAGGTAGGAGGAGTCTGAGTGGTTGAAGAATTACGGAAAGGGTTGATTTATCACAGAAAGTTAAGATAAGTATGTTTGAAAAAAATTTGTGTACAGCGGTGTTGTATGGGTTTTGAACGTGGGGTTGGAAATGCCAGGTCTAGGAAGAAGTTGGAAGTATTTGAGATGAAGGGGTTGAGAGCGGTTTGTGGGGTTAGCAGAAGGGAGAGATAGGAAGAGGGTGGTGAGGGAGAGATGTGATTGGAGGAATGGGTTGGTGGGAAGAGCGGAGAAGGGAATGTTAAGATGGTATGGGCATCTAGTGAGAATGGAGGAACAGAGAGTGGTTAGGAGAGTTTGGGAGGCGGAGGGGATAGGAAGGAGAGGAAGGGGGAGACCAAGAAGGAGGTGGATGGATGGAATAAAGGAGATGATGGAGGAGGGAGGGATGGGAGAGGAAGAGGGTAGGGTGTGGCGGAGATTAGAGTGGGTGAGAGGGGGCGTGAGGGCGAGATGATGGGGAGTGTGAGTGAGAGAGCTTTCATCCCTTTACCTGGCTCAAGCAGGGAAAATGAACCTTTAATAGAAAATAAATAAAATAAATATATAATATAAAAATATTGTATATATATAATATATATATATTATATATATATATATATTATATATATATAATATATAATATATATAAATATACTATATATATATATATATATATATTATATATATATATATATAAATATATTTGTTTGGATATAAAAATTTGTTTATGAATATTTAATTTCAATAAATATAAAATAGTTTGACTGTTTTGCTTTCCACTGAATGGACAAAATGATTTATAAACTAGAATTTTTATTTGTTTTCTCTCATTCATATATATATATATATATTATATATTATATATATATATATATATGATATGTCATATATATATTATATATATATATATATATAGATATATTATATATATATATATATATATATATATATATATATATATATATATATATTATATAATTATATAATATATATATATATATTATTATATATTATATAATATATACTTATATATTATAATATATATATATATATAATATATATATTATAATTAATATATTTTTAATTATTATATATATATATATAATATATTATATATATATAATATATACATTATATAATATATATATATAATATATATATATATATAAATATATATATATATATATATATATATATAATATTAATATATATATATATATATATATATATATATGACAGCACTAATAGGTACCCTTATATAAAGGTAGATGAGATAAAGGAAACTGTGGGAACTATAAGGGAAATAGTTTATTGAGTGTTGTAGGCAAGATATTTGATGGTATTTTAGTTGAAAGATCACGTCGAGTGGCTCAGTTGATTGGTGAAGAACAAGGTGCATTTAAAAGTTGTTGAGGATGTGTAGATGAAATTTTCACATTGAAACAAATGAGGGAAAAGAAGAAGAAAT
>JABUQX010073946.1:5000-7500 GCA_015478945.1 Trachelipus rathkii | reverse complement strand
ACTATATATCTAAGGAATATTGCTTTCCTCTTTGGAATGGCTCCAGTATAGCATATTTAATAGAATTATAATATATCCAAATGACTTTTATTCTTTTCATTTTTAGTACTGGATTTTTTCCTGCTGATACTAAAATGAAAGATGTTTGAAGTAGCTGATAGTTCTCAGGCAGATGTTTGAAGTAGTTGATAGTTCTCAGACAGATGTTTAAAGCAGCTGATAGCTCTCAGACAGGAATTTGAAGTAGCTGATAGTTCTCAGACAGATATTTGAAATATCTGATAGCTCTCATTCCATCTTTATTACAGTGAATTCGTTTCACATAATGGTGACTCTTTTTTATAGTCCCTCCCTCTTTTTTTTAAGGAGAGCTGTAGCTCCTGATTGTTTGCTACGTAATTTCCTTCTATCCAGCTATATCGCTGATGTGGCTATTTGAAAACGTCTATTTTTCCATCTGAATATAATATTTTTTTTCCTAAAGGTGTTCAATCGGATGTGTTTCCTTTTTAGATTATTTACATCTGTACTTGTCTCCTACGTAAATGTGTGTAAATGTTAAGTGTCTCCAATGAAACGTATGTATGCATGTGTATATTTATATATATATATATATATATATATATATATATATATATATATATATATATATATATATATATATATATATATATATATATATATATATATATATATATATATATATATGTATCTAAGTGTGTATTTATATATGTATGCATTGTATGTATGAACTTGTGAATGCGGCGTTGTTTAAAATCAAAGACATAATCGCTGATTGGTTTTCGATTTCATTTCTTTTCATAATCAAAAAAGGGAAATTTTAGATAAAAGTTTTGATGAAACAGAAAATTAAGCCTCAACGTTTAATAATTTTTTTTTTAAAGCAGTTTCTCTCTTTCCTTTTCTACTTTCATACAATCACTTGAAACTTTTTTATTTTAAAATTTAATAGAGACTTTATAGCATGAACGCTCATTGCTCATATATATATATATATATATATATATATATATATATAATATAATAATATTATATATATATATTATAATATATATTATATATATATTTATATATATATATTATATTAATATAGTTAGAACAGCACAAGTTGATAGACCGATAGCATCGGCTTTCTTGGTCCCTAGCAAAGGGAGTCTTAAAGACCTCGTAGCCCCCTCGAAATTGGCACCCGGAGTTGGGTGCTGAGCCACCACACTTGCTGACTATGGCTAAGGTCTCGTTAAAAATAAATGCGAAAATAATGTTAAATATATTTATTTATTATTTAATAGTATATATATATTATATATATATATAATAGTATATCTATATATATTATATATATATATATATACTATAAAATATAATTATTGTATATATGTAATGTTATATACATACATTCTATACCTCCAAAATGGTAGACATACGAGTCATCCCTAGAATCAAGTTTTACTCGTACCATTCCCTATACTAACTGAAATAATAAATTGTCTTAAAACCTATTTAAAGAGTTTGAGTCAGAGAAGGAGTTAAGAATGACTCCGGAGCAGAGCAAGATCAGAAACAGAGTTATGGTGTGCGAAGTCAGAGTCAAACTTTGTTTTTGACTTGCATAATATGTTTCGTCAAGGCATATATAATGAGGGATACTGAGAACAAATACACTATTTCCAGCCATCTATGAGATGTTATATGTCTCAATGTGGAGTGAGGCCTATGCCTTCACTAGAAAATACGATATACGAGTGTATATATATATATTATATATATATATATATATATATAATAATAGTATAATATATATCATATATATATATATATATAATATAATATATATTATATTATATATCATTATATATATATATATAAGTAGGCAATGCCTACTTGCCTTAGTGAGCCCAAAAAATATTAAAAAGTCAGCATATATAATATATATATAATATATATATATAAGAATGATATATATTATATATATATATATAGTATAGTATATATAAATAATATATATATATATATAATTAGTATATTATATATATATAAAGAATGATTTCGTTCGAATGGCTAGCTTTAAGATGCCGTCATCAATTTTTACTCGATTCCTTTTTTAATAGTAGCGCGGTGGCAATTATTACTCTCGAAGTCAAAAAAAAATAGTTCCTTTTCTTATATGGCTAGGCAAGTTCCGGCATGTGCTTGAACGAGTCGTAGCAGTCATTTTTTTTTAATAATCCCCATTTTAAATTGCATTAGTAAGAAATAATAATAATATATAATAACAATTATAATAATTAACTAATTAATAATTTTATGCTAGCTTGATCATCTCTTATACCGAATTATTTTATTCGTAATTTCACTTAAAAATAATGCCTCAAAACCAGAGTTTAAGAAAACGCGTTGAGTCACGACTCTTCCTCGGCAATTTGTAGCATGCCTCTCTGCAGACCAGCAGTAGCTCCGTTTTCTATATATATTAATA
>JABUQX010073946.1:0-2500 GCA_015478945.1 Trachelipus rathkii | reverse complement strand
TATATTATATATATATATAATCTATATATATATAATATATATATATTATATATATATATATTATATATATAATATATATAATATATGTATATATATACATATATATATATTATATATATATATATATATATATATACTTATATATAATATATATATATATTATATATATATATATATATACTATATATAAATATATATATATAATATATATATACATATATATACTTATATATTATATTATATAATATTATATAATATATATATATATAATATTATTATATATATATATATATTATATATATATATTATATTATATATATATATTATATATATTCATTTAAGCTGTAACATACATATTTAATTATTTTGTCATTTAAACTTTACTATGTATATTTCAATTTATTTTCTTTTAAGCTGTAACTTATTAAGTATATTTATACCATTTTCTATGAAACTCTAGTATATACCTAACATTGGACCAGGTACACATGTACCGATAAAAATAACAAAACATGTTCGCTTTTAAAAAACTCTGCTGTAAATTTAGTATCATAACGGTATTTACTGTATTACAAACTCAACATGTTGTTTAGACGTAATTTAATATCAATATATTATACGTATATTATAGTATTATAATATACCAGTATATAATATATATAATATATATATTATATATATATATATATATATATATAATATATATATATATAATAATATATAGTATATTATATATATTATTTATATATTTATTATATATATATAATATATATATATATATATATATAATGTGATATATAGTGATATTTATATATACATAGTGATATCTAGCAAAACCTAATATAATTCATATAACCTGACCTATCTAACCTAATAAGCTTCGAATTAATGTTAGCATTAACTATGTTCTCTGCCTATCAATAATAACCATAAAAAATTTGACCAAAAAAGCTTAACCTGACCCTATTTTTCCTATTATATCGATAACATATCAGTGTTAATTTAACATTAACATAGTAATATCTTACCTAACCTAACAAAACCTAACAAAATTTATCATGATATACCCTATCTAACCTAAACCAAGTTTTTAACTAATTATTAAAGCTAACTTAACAATATCTTATCTAACATACCTTAAGTGTGAATAAAATGATATCATAGACAAGGTTTTCCTCGATATATATCCATATAACATATCACCAGTTAAGAAACAGAGAAGATCACGACGCCTCTTTAAGATCGATATTTGCAAGAAGTTTCCACGGTATATTCGCATTCAACAGACAGCAGGAAAATCTTTACAGCGTGCTCTCCTATGCGCTAAAGTTGTGAGAATTCGGAACAAAGTATTCGCAGCAAGATTCACGAGTCTGAATTAAGAAGACCCATTCCTGCTCCGGTGTTCTATACTAACAAGTAACAACACAATACCTTATATCAGGGTGTCACATATTAGAATATCAGAAATGGTATCTTTGACACGACATTGGAGATCTGCACTTTTTACAGATCAAATAAGATTCCATTTACCATAAATGTGACAGGCAAATAAGCCTAAGAAGACCTCATTACCGTGGTGGAGAATTCATTATTGTGTTTCTTTGCATTTCTTTGAAAGGACGTACCAACATCTTTATCGTCGAACGTGAAATGGTGACGGTTCAAAAGTGTCAGGATGATATTTTTCGACAGACTGTAAAACAAAATATAGTAGCTGTCCGTGAAAATTTTGTTCTAATCTAAGACAAAGCTTGAAATCATAGATACGGGTCAACAGGTTGAGGTCTCTTGATCTTAACCCATAATAATTTGCGTATCGGGTCACATTTTATAAATCAATTTTGATTCCGATTAAACCTCCAGCCATTTCGGAAGAAGTTCTAAGATCCTAATCCAGGAGGCAACTAAACTACCTTAAATTGAAGAATGAAGGTTGGTTAGAACCCTACAACACATAAATAGGATGTACATTAAAGCTCAAACAAGACATGAAAGTTATTGAATATCTTATAAATTTATGTTAATGGTTAACCAAGCTAACAAGAGATATTTTATTTTTTTATTCAACCTGTCATGAAAATTAATTGTTTCTTAATTGGCTTCTTTGTTTAAATCATAGTTCAAATATCTTTCTATATAGCCCATGTACTTTTATTTCAATATTGAAAATATGCAACCTGAGGGAACTTTTTAGCAATATAATATAATATAGTATATTATATATATATATAATATATATATATATACTATATATATATATGATATTATATATATATATATATATATATATATATATATATAATATAATATGAGAGATATATTTTATATATATATATATATATATATATATAATTATATATATTATATATATATTATAATATATATATATATTTATAATATATTATATATATAGAATATATTAATATATATATATATATATATTATATAATATATATATATAATTAATATATAATTAATATATATTAAATATATTTAT
>JABUQX010073945.1:0-32077 GCA_015478945.1 Trachelipus rathkii | reverse complement strand
CACACTTGCCAACCATTCGTTACCGAAACTTTCAAAATTGCGAATCAAAAGGAAGTGACATAAATAGAATCTTAGCACAGAGTTTTTAACTCTAATTAGAAAAATAAATATTTATTTACTGGGTCCAATGAGAAAATAATGTGTGTCGTGTGTGTGTTGTGTGCTGTGTGCTGTGTGCTGTGTGCTGTGTGTTGTGTGCTGTGAAACGGTATCCGTTTCTAAGGAATATAATTGGAGGCGATACTTTGAAATCAAGCATCCCTGACTTGCCCAATTTTATCCATATATACTATATATATATTATATATATATATATATATAAGATATATTAAATATAGTAATATATATTATAATATTATATATATATATATATATTATATATTATATATATATATATATACTATATTATATAGTATATATATATATATATATATATATATATATGATATATATGATATATATATATATATATATATATATATTTAATATATTTTTATTATTATTATAAATGTGGTTCTCATGACTTTTGTTAGAATTAATGTTAATTGAAAAGAAAATGGTCATTGAAGAATAATAAGCAGCGTTAAAACAAAGTTTTTTTTTTGGAAAATAATTATTCTTCAATATCAATAATTATTTTACGAAGACTTCTTCTAATATCTGGTTTACCTTTTGATAAATTGATCAACAAAAAATGGCTACCGACTCTTGCTTCATTCACCGCTGAATTGTCAAGATCTCTCAAATACATACTTAAAAATTTACACCAATAACATGTTACACATATTTTTGTCAACTCTAAAAATATAACATACTTAAGAATATATGTATAAAATATACGCTTAATTACCCTCTAAAATTACACACTCGATTGAATGGCCATTCGCGAAGAATCCCTTAAAACTATAAATATTTTTTCACCTGACATAAAATACTCTCTTATTTTATATAAATTGTTGCACAAAAACAAAAAAAAATATTTATAATTATTGCAAAATTTCAAAATAATAATAATAATAGTATTAGAATTATATTTTTCTGTTAATGGTTGATCAACCTTGTAACTTTTATATTATTTTGGGGGAGGGGGAAGGGGTAAGAATTTTTCTTCGATATTGTGGAGAACTTTTCTCCACTTGACTCAGAACTTCCTCTCTGAAGCCGTTGAGTCGTGAGAGAGACTTTCCTCTCTGCCGCTGGCTGAGTCGTGGGAGGGGCTGCTTTCCTCTCTACCGCTGGCTGCTTCTGTGAGAGAGACTTTCCTCTCTAGGTGGTTGCTTAGACTGGGAAAAACTCTTCCCTTAAAAAATTAAAAAAACTTTATTTTTTAATTAGAATTTCTTACTTGTTAGCCTCCTGGCTTTATTTTTGTATGGTTTCCAGGTGGAATGGAGGTTGTTTTGGACTTTGTTTAGATGGCTCCTTGTTGTACCGCTGGCTTGCAAAAACTGGCTGCTTTGAAGAGTTCCGACGCCCCGTGATCCCTCCGGATTTATCCTGGTTAGTCTTTGCCAGATGAACAAGTTGAGTGTGCTTCTAAGGCCACTCGCCGACCCACAATCGAGATGTAACGGTGATTATGAGTTAAAAGCCATGGTTGTCTCCGAAATCTTTATTCAGGGTTGCATTTTAAGACCTCACAGACTTAGAACAAAAAGGCCCCATAATGTGCAAGAACAGATTACAAATAAATTTTGTCACAACAAAACAACCTGCGAAATTCAATTAATTATCTGCCGTGAATTACTATGATCCGAAATTTCAATAGGTTTAAAGTAAGTCATAATATAAGACACGTAGACTAGAGCGTTGATTGCATATAATAATGAATATACGCATGTTCAAAATAAGTAATATAATATATTCACAAATAATAAGGAGAATAGTGTATAAATTAAAAAATCAATAAAAAATCAATTTATATGTAGTTATAAAAATCATGACACAATACAGGAAATTTCTCAGTAATAAATTTTTTCATGTTGCAATAAAATGTTTATTACGAAACTTAATAATGCGAATGAGTTAACCGGCTGAAGAATAAGAAAGATATTAAGACACAATTAACAATTACCTCCACTCTCTTCTACTGAGGACCTCTGTGGAAACTCATGACCACACGGAATACCCACTTAGTTATCTTTATATTTTTACCTGTATTATTAAAAAAGGGAGATGGACAAATTTGTAATAAAAATACGTAAAATTATAAAAAGAGTATATATATATAAATGATATATAGTACTAGAATATAATAATATTATATATGATATACTAATATAAATATATATATTGTCTTAATATATATATATTAAATATATATATAATATATATATATATATAATATATAATATAATATATATATATACTATATATAGAGTATATATATTATATATATATATCCAATTTGTATATACATAGGTATGTTTAATGCCATATACAAGGCTTGCGGTGGTAATATGTAGTAACTGGGCGAAAAATATATTCTCTTGCCCTCGAACAAAATTCACCGCCCCCCCTTGTCACTCTTTCTTTCGCAGCCACTTTTAAACCCGACTTATTCTGTTCTACGCGGCAAAGCTAATGTAGCTTGAAATTTTGTGAGGGCACCCGAAGGCTTCTCGCTTAGCGTTAGTCATAAGATAGAAATGCATAAAAGAACGTCCAGAAACGAAATTCGTAGGAGAAATTGCCGAAACAAAGTCACAACCTTGAGATGAAGTTGCAGAACTTTGAGTCTTAGGAACAAAGGTGTTTGAGGAAATATGTGCCTTGTAAAATAGTACTTATTTGAGTTTGTAAATAATTTTAGGTTATTAAAAATTAATATAATAGCTTGCATCGTGGGATAGTTTTTAAAGAATTGTGTTAATGGTTTGAACAGTGTAAATAGCTTGAGCGTCTGTCGCTACACATATTCTCGATTTGAGTGTTGGCAACAGCAACTTACGTTAACCATATTAATACTATATATATATATATATATATATTATATTATATATAATATATTAATATATATATATATAATATATATATATTATATATATATATACTATATATAATATAATAAACGTGAGTCAAGGAACCGTAGTTATTTCCCCTCGCAAGAGGCGAGGGGCGAGGGAGTTCGAATATCTGAAACGTGAACATAAAAAATTGCCCGTCAATTGTAAATTTTCCTGTACCATATTTGAATTACTAGTTTTACGACATATTAATACTACACTAATCTCAATTACCTCCACAAACATGGGACGTTCGCCCTACGTTCCAAGTCTATGGGGGGGCAGCTTAAAATTTTAGCAGAGCTTTTATATATATATATAGTATATATTTATATATATATATATATTATATATTATATGATATAATATATATATATATATATATATATAGTATATATATATATAGTATATATTATAATAATATATATATTAGAGAAAGAACATATAATAGGATAACATTTGTAGGGATAATTAAATGATTAATATTTTTAAAGAAGAATGTATTTTTATCAGAACAATAGAATACAGATGTAATATCAATAAGGAAAAATTCAGACAATATACGAGGCAGTTGCAAAATGATATTATTTAAAAAAGTAATTTCCTCTGGGTTCAAAGGCAAATTATAACCTACTGTTTGGAATAAAATATATCATAATGTTCAAACACAAAGTTTTCTGTGGTACACTCATTCATAGGTATACAGCCCGTTTAAACTGTCGTTCTTCCATAGTACTCGTTCGTAAAAAAATCCTTGATCGCTTGCCGCACAACACACAATACTGAAAACGCTCTACTGTACTTGGTGGTGCGTGGCCTGCCGAGTAGTAATGCATCAAGTAGCCTTTTTCTGCGACGGAAAGAAAGGTTCCGTCTCCTTTAAGACTTGGAGACAACTAGATCTTTTAGTTCTTCACTACTCAGTCCCTTGTCCTTCCAAATTTTGGTACCAAAGTTCTAGCTCTTCTTCTATGCCTTCTAAGTGTAAAAACTATCAATGATGAAGCCTGTCTTTCCCTTTAAACTCATCGAGTTGCTATGAGGAGCATAGTGGAAAGGATTGTAAAATATGTTCAATGCCATAAGTCAGTGTATTTTCAGTAGAAAACCGTAAATTCAAGAAGGTAACAGAATCCAGATATGGAATATTAAGGATCTTCTTCCAGAAACTCCCAGTGGGATTTGTTGCTGGAATGGTTGCTGGCGGTGCTGCTGCCTACCTACAATCCGTGGATATATTCAGATCAAGTCCCATTGCCTCGGAGATTTGATTAGCTTCTTTTAACACTTCATCGGTGATTGTTTTCTTCATCTTTCTCGAGTGGCTTTCCTAACATTTCCGATAAAAGTGTTGAAATGTGCTGCGGAGGTTTTGCAATATCCGATAGGTTTCTTTTGGATTGGGAGAGCAATTTACAGACTGGTTCTGAACAGTGCAGAATAGCTTCGGCAACTCTAATACAACATAGCCATTGATAAGGTGACGACTTTACATGCCGCTGAATGCTAAACTGAAAAGCGCGTTTTTTTGTGGCGGTATTTTCTTCAATGGAAAGGGTTTCTAGCTGAGTTGCTAGCTGCTCTTAGCGATAGTGTGTGTGCCAGTGTTGAGGAGAGACTGCATTTAAAGAGGATGAGGAGTGAGCATTTCGTGTTCACAAAAGGGCGAGTCATTAACTTGTGTCGCGGTCTAGGTAAGTTCGCATTAGTGGCTTTGGGATATTAGATAGTTAAATTGTTCCTTCTCAAGACCGACTTGGTAGCTCGTTGTGAACGGTGTAGTCCACTCACAGATGTCGTCTCACTCAAGAGCCTTACTCTCTAAGGAGCGAGTGTGATGTGTACGGTGTGTCGATCTAGTGAAATAACAGGTAGCTTTATCGGAGATGCTGTGTGTGATTGCTGTATAAAAGTGTAGATAGTGCTCCTCAATCTTCGCTCGAACTCATACCTTTCACCTCTCTGTGTATGAGAGATAGAGCGAGGTCTCACTTGATATCGCCTCTAGTACTCAGCTTTCCGGGGATCAGTTATTTCGGTCGAGATAAAAACGTCAATCGCGCCTTTCGCAAAGTGGTTTTTTTTGCGTCAAGAGCTTCAGTTTTCTACAGAGCCAATAAATTCCTCTTTTGACTTCATCGGACTCTTTTGTCGAAATAGCGCAACCTTTATGGTATAATTTGTTCCTTTGAGTGCTTTCATCACGTTTGTCTGATAGTAAGCTATACGCTCACGCTTCCTTTACCTTTAATTATACGATGCTTTACTTTGAATTGTGAGTGACCATTTAGAGAATGATCTCCTTCTTGTGATCTCAATGACTTGGATCTGAGTATATTGCAAATTAACAGATTAATACGAATTTTAGCTATAACGTTAAAGAGAGTATAGAAAAATACACAACTACTGGCCTTCCTTAAATTGATATATTTTGGCTTGTTCCCTTTAGTACGTAGGAAATGAAGCCATATGATGTAGGGCTGTACTCTAAAACTCTGCATCGCAAGAAAGAGTGGTGGTTGCTTTTGAGAAGAGAGTAAGCACTTCTAGGGGGGGCATGTGCCTGCCATTATGCCTGACCGACGGCATGCCCACACTCTCATATAAACAGCTAATTATTGTATTATCATTAATTATATTTAGTTATTATTATTTTATTATTATTATTATTATTATTATTATTATTGTTTTATATTATTTTTATATTATTATTATTTTATTTAATTATTATATTATTATTATTAATCATTAGTAACTATCGGTTTCTCGATTATTTAATTATATTATTATTATTATTATTATTATTATTATTATTATTATTCCACTTTTCATAACTCACAATGGACGAGCAGGCTAAAATTTAATTCATCATTTTCCAAAGGAAGTATAAAAAATTTAGGACTGTTAATTTTAAGCCCCAAATAAATATTGATCCGTCACAAAATATCCCGTTTTGGTGACTAGTCGAATTTGCTCTTATAAAAGCATGGGTAACTATGGTTGTTCCTCGATACTTTTCCTAAATTATTATTATTGAATATTAGTTATTATTATTTTATTATTATTATTCCACTTTTTCAAGACACATGGACGAACATTTTAAATTTAAAGTCCATTTTCCAAAAAGTAAAAAATTTAGGCTTGTTAATTTTAAGCCCCATAAAAATTGATCCGACAAAATATCCCTTTTGGTGACCTAGTCGAATTTGCTTTAGTAAAAGCATGGTAACTATCGGTTTGTCTCGATAATGCAGTCGAGTGATTAGGGATGGCTGATAATACGTGGATGAATAGAGAGTGATTGACAGGGGAGAGAGAGTTAGCTATTTGGAATGTTGGTTAATTTTTTAACTTTTTTTTCAGTAATTCCAAAGATTTTTGTTTTACGAGCTCTCTGTTTTAGAAGTCTTTTGTAGAACGCTTTTAAATTTTTTGGAAAGAAAATAAATACCTTTATTGTAACTTTGTAAGTATCAATGTATTTTTATTAAATTATTTCATTTCTTTTAATTTACTTTCATGAATGGTAATTTAAGGTTAATGGAACGCCTTTCTCATGTGAAAGATTTTGATGAAAAACCACGTCGGAGTAAAAAGCACAAATTTTCGTATGCTGATATGATCTAACATCGCTTGAATATGTCTTGACCTACACCACTATGTAGCAAGAAGTTTTTTTTTCCGAAGCAAAAGCTTTGTGAATATAAGTTTAATAACTGATATATATGATTATATATATATACTATATATATATATATATATAGTTAATTATCGTATAATATATATATAGTATTATTAATATATATATATATATATAGTATATATATATATATAATATATATATATATATATATTATATAGATATACTATATATATATATATATATATATATATAATTATATATATACTATATTATATGAATATATATATATAATCGCAGTAGCCTACTCCTATACCGTGCTGCTCTACGTGCTTAAGCACTTTTACAAATATAGAAACTGATGGATCTTACAAATTTTAATAATGTTAACGAAATAAAATTCTCAATGTTATTTTTTTGCGAAAATTCGTCAAATGAAATGTATTAAGGATTATATAATATATGAATAGATTAATGTAAAACTGAAACAAATATAGTGTATAAAATCGATTGTGAATAAATAATGCTTGTTTTTTCAATCCAGTAAAAACGGTGACTTTTACGTTCTCAAAGTCGATATAACGGGAATTGTCTGCCGTGTGTGTGATATTTTAGAGCATAAATTGTTTATATTGTTGCCTTGGGCATATTTTAGTTTAATTTTCTTCAATATATATAAATAAGGTGAGACTACTTTAAGTTTATTTTAAAACGTATTATATATAAGTATATATATATGAGATATATATATAGTATATATTATATATATAGTATATATATATATATATATATATATATATATATACTATATATTATATATGTATATAATAGTCCGGAAAATGGTTATGACTGAAAATTGAATTTTTCTCCAATAATCGTAAGGTTTTTAGGATATCTTTGTTACACAGATACAAAAATATAATTTGTTTGAAACGCGTAAAAAAACTATTGACTTCGCTACATTTACATAGAAATATTTTTAAAATGAAAATATTTTGTTGATAAAATACGTTATATTAAATTAAATATTTTATTTAAACTAAAGAGTAACAAAATATATTTGGTTCTGAGAAGTAAATTTTGCGTTTGTTCGCAAACGTAAATTTCCAAAAAAAAAAAAAAAAAAAAAAAAAAATTATGACTTGGCTTCATTTGAATAAATTTTTTCAAAAAAGAATTTCTTTTTAATAATTACGTATATATTTCCTTTTTTTTTTTTAAAACTGAACGAATACCATAGGGTAAGTGCACAGCAGGTTGGCATTCATGCATGGCAGACCGCTAGCTGAATCGCTCGTTTCAGCGAGGGACCTGCCATGCATGTACGCTAATCTGCTGTGCATTTACCCTATGGTATTCGTTTAGTTAAAAAAATATATACGAAATATATACTATATATTATATATATATTATTAATTATCTATATATAATATATTCAATATAATATATATATATATTATATAATATAATATATAATACACGATAAGTAATAAATTACTTTTTTGATATTTTGTGTAAATGTGTTTTTTAATATTGATGCATGAATTCGAACACTCTTTGATGGAAATATTATAAAATCGATTTTCTTTTCTACAATATCGATATCTCATAGGATTTTCAGCACTATAGTTAATATATTATATATATATAGAATATTATATAGTGGGGGTGGGCGGTTAGGTGGGTATATATGTATATAGCTTATATATTAATCATAATATCATTCTCACTTATATATAATATATATAAATATATATATATATATATATATATATATATAATATATATATATATGAATATTTACAATAATATATCATCCACCTTCTCTCCCAAACGACTGGGGTAAAGTGCGTGAACATGCACCTCGAGGAAAATCAGAAAACTGGTAGAAGAATTTACTGGATCACAAGTCGAAAAGAAAGCCAAGCCTTTATACCTTTGTGAGGTACTCTGTCGCAGTCAGAAAATTAACCATAGAGCTTCACGGGACCGGCGACGGACCATCACTATGGCATCCTCGTTAATGTGGGGTTTCTCCCTTGGCCCAGGTGCCACAACCATACCCCCCTCAAAACAAACGTCAGCCATTACAGTGAGTGTTTTAATTTCATCGCCTAGTAGTCATGAGGGGTGTACTCAGGTGATTGCAGCACCTAAATGGGCACTGCATGGCTCATATTATATATGCTCTCTCCATGCTCTGGCAGCGGATGAGTACCGACTGACAAAATGATATCAGGTGAAGTTGATGAGACTCAGGGCATTTTCGAGATCGGATATACATGGACGGGCTATATCAGTCCTCAGGTTCTTGCGTCATTATTGACCCACCCGTTTGACACGCATATTGAGTAGGTATTGTCTCTGTTGCAGGCCGTTGTCTATCGGGGTACAGCGTCCTAGCATAACGGAACTTGAGCAACTAATTAATCTTACAGCGCATCTCTTATTATTTATATACGAATGCAATATACATAAAACTATTCACTGAATGCAGCTCAATATTGCCAGTCTGTGATGCTTTGTCGCGAGGGAATCCACTCTTCGCACTCTAGAGAATAGTTGCGCTACGCGCGATCGAGTGGGATACATGCGCATTCTACTAGTCCTCACTATGTAATAACTTAGACACCTGGTAACTAACATACCCTCCAGTTAAAGACCTATGGCAGCTCAAGACTTAGTCCCTTTTACATCACAACCTATTAATTGCAATCAGCGACCTTCTTGCCATTTATAACATTAATATTGCACTCTACAACAATTCCGTTCCGTTTTCTATCCAAACATATATCTCCTAAATATTTAAACTTAGACACTTGTTCCATGCACGAGCCGTTACTGGCACTAGCGGACTTGGTCACACCGAGATGGACCGGTCGCTATCCTGCATGCAAAAACAAAGCTTCTTTTTAGACATAATGTCGAGCCACTGTGGGTGAATATAATATGGCGTGAAGTTAACTTTTTGTCAAGAGGGTGTGAGTGTCATCATAGACGCTAAGAGCCGAATCAGCCACTCTGTTTATTCGTATAGGCGATTCCTTAAACACGAGTCTCAAAAACCCTTCTGGGATCTCGGTATTCAAAATCGCTTCTTCAGAATCGACATTTTGTCCAACTATAGCGAGGTAATGATTGACCAAAACCGCGACAAATCATATTCACATATAATATAGTAGGTTGAGAGGCCACCCCTAGTCGACCAATCCACCCTCAAATAAACGCGGCCCCAATCATTTATTTTTGATACCATTTTCCATTATTACTAATTATGTCATATCACCATGCCCAACCTCCGGTAAGATATTATAAATTAGGCCAATTTGCCGCCCAAACTTCTAATTCTTTACATAACCCCACCCACATGTTTGGAAGTCGGCAGGCCGGAGGTCATGCGCGTTACCTCAGGTGGGCTTAGCGGCCTATTCACGCAGAGTGTAATTGAATAACTAAGGATATCATACACTCTCCTCCCTCAAATTCCGTTATATTAATTATACAAACACTTTTCAGGACCACACATTTTTTTACACACTGCTTCAACTCTTCGTCATATCATACTTTTGATCTCACATTCATAAGCTTACAACTGAAACCACCATACATACTAACACCTGCCAACAAAAGCTTCGCCTATATCATAGTAATGTTAAGCCTATTGCAAATCCATTAACCTAAATACAATTTATTTCTTCTCTCTCTCATCATTTTCTCAATAACTTGTTTTTATGTAAAGATTGAATTCAACAAATCGCTCTACCAATCCAACGCAACCTTGTTCTTTTACACTACAGTCCTTCATCACAGGTCTAGACAAGACCTCGAACCAAAATAACCCAGCATATATCTACCCTTACAACATTCAGAAAACTAATCCCCCTAATTCCTACAGTTACCATCTAATCTTCCCTACCCTTCATATAAGGCCTATTACTGCCCCACAGTCGACTCAAATAATCGAACATAACCCTCATAAACGCTTGTTGCATACAACTTCCCAAGTCCAATCAACACACCATCTCGCAATCCGTTCATGATCATTTCCCGCCATAATTGTCCATCTACTACCTGCTAATTTACCATTTTTTCAACTTTCTGCACTCTACCATTAACCTTCTCCTTATATCATCCATAAAATATCATCTCCTTCTTGCACCATCAAACCCACGCACCACACATTCACTAACTCTCATATTATTGTGAGAATGATTATCATATATATATATATATATATTATTATATATTATATATATATATAATTATATGATATAATATATATATATTATATATATATATTAATAATATATATATATATATTTATATAATATATAATATAGAATATGATATATAGAGAGAGAGAGGCAGAGAAGATAGCGGACAAACAAGTTACTGAAGCTCGCCGCGTGATATATATATATATAATAGTATATATATAATATATTATATATATATATATAATATATAGTAATATATATATATATATATATATAATATATATATATATTTAATATATTATATGATAATATATATATAATTTATATATATTATATAATATATAATATTAATTTAATATATAATTATACTAATTGTGTAATATTATCTTTGTAAATCTGTGCATAATAATAATAGATTATTAGGAATTATAATAATAAAAATAAAAAATAAAAATAATAATAATAATAATAATAATAATAATAATAATAATAATAATAATAATAATAATAATAATAATAATAATAATTTACAGAGCTTCAAATTCTTTTATATTTCAAATTAAACTAATGCTACTTTTTCAATAGAACAAGATGGTTAAATTAAAAAGATATATTTAAAATTTTTATAATTAAAATAAAAACAATTTCAAATTTTTTCCAACATATTCTTTCGAGCAACACAAGAACTGTTAGATCCACAATTTTAATAATGTTGGGAGAAAGTTATACACAGAAAAAAAAACATTTACCTACTCCACAATCTTTTTTCCTAAAAAAAAAAAAAAAAAAAAAAAAAAAAAAAAAAAAAAAAAAAAAAAAAAAAAAAAAGTTTTTACAAGTTTTAGTATTTAAAATAAAAAATTCTTAGATTAAAATTTAAAAGTATTTTTCGTATTTTCTTTGCATCAAAGTATTTTTTAGAAAAAAATCAAAAAATTGATTTTTTTTTGTTTTATTTTGATTTTATTGATTTTTTTATTTATAACAGTTGATTTTTGATATTTTTAGTTCTAGACGCTCACCGCCGCGAAATATATAGATTATATATACATAATATATACTACTCTACATAACTATATACATATATATATGATATATATATATAATATTATACTATATTACTATAATATATATAATATATATATTATATATCTACTATGAACACACATAACTACTTAAATACAACATCAGCCTAATAATAGCATTAAATTAACTAATTAACCATAATACAGATACTAATATCAGTACTTTATCTCCCACCATAATATAATAACTATACGACTATAAACCACCTACTAAAAATACAAACTACAACAGGAAGAAAGCACAGAACCAATCTAAGCAGTGTCCCAGTCCAAACATAAAAATTAAAGATAAGGCACAATTTTTAAATAATGAATCTATGATAGAATTAAATAAGAAGCCACATGGCCTACTACCCTAGACTGTCCCAGTCCAACTCAAGCAATAATAATAAATAAGAATAATCATAAGAGCCGCATTGGCCCCTTCGTAAATGTCTCCAGTCTATCCTAATATTATAAATAAGAATAATAATTCAGGAGCCGCATGGGCCTATCCAGACTGTCCCACAACCCATAATATATTAATAAATCGTAGAATAAGCTAATGACAGGCATGGCTATGGCACAGGGAAAAAAAAAGAAATAATACATTATGGCAGCCAATTCTAGCACAATTATATTTTACTCTATCTATTAATCAAAATCAACGAATTGAGACGCCAATCTGCCCTTCTATAGAATGTGTCAGTCAACCTCAGAAGTAAATAATAAATAAGAATACACTTAAGAAGCCGCATGGGCCCATCTAGACTGTCCCCAGTCAAGCAATAATAATTACAAATAATAAGATTAGAAAGCCACATTGATCCTCTAGAATGTCCAGTCACTCATAAGATAGAATAATACTAAGAAGTCGCCATATGGTCTTTTTGACTGTCCCAGTCGACAATAAATATTGATAATTAAGAAAAGCACACATCGCCTCGCTCTAGAATGTCCAAGTCAAACCATAATAAAAGATATTAAGAAAACAATTTTTAAATAATATAAATGAGTTATGAGGCACATCCTCATATTTGAATTAGTTTTTATTATTCAAGTAGCCACATGGGCTACCTAGACGTTCAAAGTCTCTCCTATACAAAAATTAATAAATATAAAATAATAATTCAGAAGCCGCATGGGCTATCTAGACTGGCCCAGTCATTCCCAATAATAACAAAATTAGTGAGAATTAATGACAATGTTCATTTGTTAAATTATTTCATTTTTTTTAGTTGTGACAGTCTAGATAGGTCCATGCAGCTTCTGAATTAATATTCTTATTTAATTAATTATTGGTGGATTGAACACTGGGACATTCTGGAGGGGCCAATGCGACTTCTATTAATTATTATTCATAAATTATTAATTATATTGGTTGACTGGAACAGTCAGGTAGACCATGTGGCTTTCTTCAATTATAATACTATTAATTACATAATTATTATTAAAAATTATTCTAATTCTTAATTTATTATGTGGTTACTGGGATATTCCAGAGGGGCCAATGCGTTGCTTCTCAATATTAAGTTTTTATTGGTTGACTGGGACATGCTCTAGAAAAGGACCATGCTGCTTCTATCTTAGTATTACTGTCTTATTCTATATGAGTTTACTTTGAATCTAGGAGAATCAAATGTGCTTAATTATTAATATTTAAGTATTATTTATTAGGTTGACTGGGGCAGTTAGATAGGCCCCCATATCGGCCTCTTAACGTATTATTCTTACTTTGTTATTCTCCTTTTAAGCTGGAATTCTTGAGGGCCACTGAATAATAATTAAGAAGCTGCATTGATCCCTCTAGAATGTCCCAGTCAACCTTAAAATAATAAAATTATACTTAAAGCATCTTTTTTGACTGTCCATGTCAACCAATAAAAATTCATAATTAAGAAAGTCGCATTGGCCACTCTAGAGTGTCCCAGTCAAACCCCAGTCAACTCATAATAAAATAAGAATAATACTTAAGAAAGCATGGGCCTATCTAGGACTGCTCCCAGTCAACCCAAATATATTAAATTTAAAAAAATAAATAATTAATAATTAAAAATCATAATTAAGAAACCGCATTGACGACTCTAGAATGTCCTATTAAAACAATACATAAAATCAATATTTAAGTAAGCCGCATGGTCCTTTTAAGACTGTCCCAGCAACCAATAAAAATTATAATAAAGAGAGCCCGCATTGGCCCCTCTAAATGTCCCAGTCAAACATCATAATAAATTCAAAATAATAATAAAATGATACTTACAGAACCAACAGGGCGCTAATCTAGACACTGTCCCAGTCAATAAAATAATAATAATTTATAATAAAAATAAGTATAATTAAGAAGCCGCATATGGGCCTACGAATGTCTTAGTCAACTCATAATAAATAAGAATAATTATTTTGAGAGCCCCGGCAGGGTCCTTTTCAAGACAGCCCCGTCAACCAATAAAATATTAATAATTAAGAAGCCTGCATTGGCTCCTCTAAATGTCCCACAGTCAACCCAAATAATAATAAATAGAATAATATTTAAGAACACCAAAGCCGCATGGGCCTATCAGACAACTCAACGCCCTATTCCATTTCTCAAGCCAAAAGTACCTTCCTCTGTTGCTTACGTTGACCTCTCCAGCTATATCTATTGGTCCTTTTCTAAATAGTGGTGCTAAAAAGTGTAGGACAATATTCAAGAATACTGGCCTAACCATATAACGGGCGCCGCATTATAGTACAACAATATAAATAAGTCTGCAGGTTTGCAGGAAATTTAAAGTTTTGAAAACCTATGTTTCAGCTCTGGGTTCAAAAATCTTACAATGGAAACACAATGAAACAGCAACCTAAAGAGTGTTATTTGTACTTACGGGTTACAATGCCAATAGTTTGTTGAAAATAAAATTTCTGATTTATCTTGCCAAAAGTCTTTTCAACGCCCTGATGACCGCCAACAGACTTCATCGCTGTGCCTATGCTAAAAACTTTTCCTATTATATTTTCCGGGGACTACACACCCCTCAATACATGTCTCTATCCTGGTTTCATAATTCCTCCTTAAATAATAAATCCTTTATTACAAAAGGCAAAGTTCCTTCTTCTTTATCTACGGATCTCCAGATCCTTTGTAATGTGAGGTCCTGCCTCTGTTTCGTCTTAAACTCTGCTCTGTCATGAATCAGTTCCTGTATCAGCCCGCCTTCTGCAGTAGATACTTCGCCAGGAGCTGATATGTTAAGGGTACTTTCCGTTCCTTTAGATTCTGACCCACATGATACTTCAGTATCGATTTTTTTAGGATTTATATTGTTACTGCCATCTTTCTCAGTTTCAGGAACATTGGATGTATTTTTCGCTTCTACTACAGGGGTTTCTTCCTTTTGATGGACACTAATAACACCTCGATTGATCGCTGTTTTCAAAATGGTTACTTCTACAGCTTCCATCAGCTCCTTCTTCTCTTCGTGACTATTATGGCTGGCATTACGCCGAGTAGGAGACTTTGCGTCTGCACTCACTTCAACCACATTATTGACAGGAGAACTCAAACTCTCCAGAGTTTCTTCGTCTTGCACCTTGCAAGGACATAGACAGTTAGTCCTCTCCCACTTATCATTTGGTTCATTCGGGGGTAATGCCCCATTTATATTTCCCAGAATTAAGTCATAGACGACGTCCGGCATTACCACGGCCGTCGCCTTCCCTACATAGTAGGGGATATCCAAAACTACGGCAGCTAATGGAAATTTCGTAACAGTGTTATCAAGAAGTCGTATGCTGGTAAACCCTCCTGTATAATTCTCCTCTGGTACGATTCTTTTCTTGAGGACAACACCATTACATCCTGTGTCTCTCAAAACACGGACACAATAACCGTTGGCAACTCCATTGACTACCGGTAAGTGATGGAAATCTATATCTATATCACCCACCATACACACATCTATAGACAGTCGTGGATTTTCACTCGTCAATGATAAGTCTTTATCCTCAGCTGTTAGCTCCGCGGATGCCACAGTCGTCTTTACTTCGTCTTTCTGACGGTTATTAAATGTATTAAACCCTCTACCACCATTACTAAATGGAGGTACGCGGCAATCTCTTCCCATACGTCCCTTTCTTTGGCATTTGTAACATGTAACAATACTTCTGGACTCATTAGAGCCTTTATAACTATCTTTTCTCACTTCGTTGCCTTTTGCAACATTAGTTGATACATTACTCCTATGCAGTAATGGGTTGTGGTGTGTGGTCTTTCCTTCAAAGTTTCTAACTGAATAATTACTCTGTCCGTTTTTATTATAACTGTTCAAGTGACTGCCCCGTGGCGCTAAACTGATCTTATGGGCTTGGAGATAATTCTCCGAACTGGAAATTATTTCTGTCATTTCCTTTTCATTACGTTCTTTCAGGAACATGGCTAACTCCTTCGGAACCGTGGTCATATACTTATCGACCGCAAAAAACTTTAGTAATTCTTCAACACCCTCTTTGACGTCTGCTGCGTCAATCCACTTTTTGAGAGCATCCAAAATCTATTTCATGTACACATTAGGGTTATCGTCTTCAGTAGAAAGTGGACTGGAAAGTGCTCTGGGGGAGGGGGGGAAGGTTTAACCTTGGGTAATTGACTTTCTAGCAAGATATTCTACTGAGCATGTTCCAATCATTACCAAACTATATAATAATATATATATATATATATATATATATATATATATAAATATATATAATTATAGTAATATATATAATATATTATATCTATCAATATATATATACTATATATATATTATAATATATATTATTATACTATATATATATATATATACTTATCATTAACTATTTATTATAAATAATATAGTAAAAAGAACCCGACATACACACACACGCACCCTTTTTTATATGAAGGAGCAGATATTTGCTTAAAACTTGGAATATAATCTATATATGTTGATAAACTGATCACATGCGAGTTTTGGTGACCGTAGGTTCACCCCTAAGGTGCGTTGCTGCCCCGAGAGCGTAGACCGCTCGCTCCCATCGTTTATACCTCTTTTGGCTTTCAAAACGACCGAGATTGAGTTAAGCCTAACGCTAATCATCGAACCAGGTGTTCGCATGCGTGAAGAGAGAGGCGCGCGCTCCACCGGCGCGTGCCGCATACCATACACATAAACACATTATTTTATTATTATTATTATTATATTTTTATTATTTATTAATTATATTAATTATTAATTATTATTGATTATTATTACGGTTCGAAAGAGAGTGATCCCTAAAGGGGATCACTTCTGAGTTGTGTTTTAAGCCCTTCTGCGTGTCCTTCAGCATCGCATCGCACGCCCCGACACCGCCCCGCACCGCACTCACCGCGCGTAGCGCTGCCGCTTCCGACTCATCCCTCTGAGTTTTTATTATTATTATTATTATTATTATTATTATTATTTTATTATTATTATTTTTTATTTATTATTATTTATTATTTATTATTATTATTGTTTCTTGTTTATTATTTTCCGGCCGGGTTTCTTTCTTCGCATCCGGTTTCTCGAGTTTCGAAATATAATATCTACAGTGGGTTAGTGGTTATCGTCCTGGATAAAATTTAGGGAGGGGTTTTAAGATAGGGAGGTAACAACTCGTCGTAGACGAGGTTTAAAATCCCTGCATCCATCGTAGGGGAGTCCACCGCCATCCCCTTGAAAAATCGAGTGTTTCGTAATTGGCTGAAATTTGGTGAGAGTATTATACAGAGTTGAATTTCTAGAAAAGACTGATATTGTGGATCTGAAGGAGTTGGTCTCCGGGCAGCCGGTGCTGGAGGCCACCTGCGGTGGCGAGTTTAATAAACATTCGTATAACAACAATGTTGATGTCCTTTAAGGGTTATCGAGACCGTAGAGTTCGAATATGAAAATGTTATAAGTCCAGTATAGGGTGTCTAGGACCCCCCGCATTAGGGGGTCCTGACTTGAAAAAAAGAGGCGCACAGAGTGCAAAACAGAGTTCGAAGGAGGAAGAGAAGAAGGATGAAAGATGAAATAAAGAAAGAAAGAATGAAGAGGATCTGACTCAGAGGAATGGGAGTTGATAGCCGCACCGGTGCTGGCTCCGACTGGAATAAATACCTGAGTTTAATTAAATATTTGTGTAATGATAATTAAATGTTGTGTCCTTATATATCGTTAGTTGGTTCTTGTAGATTTCTGAAAATAATCGGTTTTCAGAACCATATCATAAGAACAAAATAAATAAAACAATAAATAAATAAATAAATAATATTAAAATTTCATATATTCTTTTTATGTTTATATACTACGGTATACGTTATTACATAGTCTAAAGCAGATAAATAATCAGTAAATCAAATACACATCACTGTCCCCTCCCCGCCCCTCCCACCATGAATCTTTGATCTATTGATCTATTGATCTTTTGATCTATTTATTCTATTGATCTATTGACTTAGGTCATATTTTTTACTAAAATTGTAAACTAGTTTTACATTAATTTACCCTATAATTCAAGTAAAAACTTCATTAAGAGCATAAATTTCGAATGAAATAATTTTGCAATACCCTCTATCTAGACTCAAGATTTCGTGATCTCATATTGATCTATTGGATCTATTTGATCTATTGATCATATTGATCTATTGATTAGGTCAACTCTTTTTAACTCTAAAATTGTAAACAGATATGATGAACTAGGTCAGTTAAAATCAGTATAATCAAACCAACCCAACCTACCCTCCTGACCAGTTGTGATGCTATTGATTAGCCGCTAGGGAGGATCTCCATTGTGACTGCTCCCGTTATTGATCTACAGGCAAATTTATTTACTAGAGTAGTTTGTGTGCATCATCGTGTATTATCTCATCTAACTCGACCTAAATCAGTAACCTTCAAGTATACTCGCACTCACCAATTGCCATAAACCTCACTAAATAATCTACTTGGTCCCAGTATTTTATGTTTTTGGATTTTCATTTAATTGATATCTATTGATAAGGTCAAATTTTAATTACTATATTGTAAAACATGTTTTTCATACACTACTAAATCAGTAAATCAGTAAATCAATGCACTCATACCAACCGACCATTCTATAAGTCCAGTTGTTGAATCTATTGATCTATTGATGGTCTTTATTGATCTATATTTGATACTATTGAATTTAGGTCAAAATTTTTTAATATACTTAAAAATTGTCATATGTTTATTAACTCATATCACCTATAAAGCAGTAAATATCAGTAAATCAAATCTACCCATCCAACCACCATACTCTGTCAACAAGTTTGGTGATCTATTGATCTATTGATCTAATTGATCTATTGATTCAAGTTTAATAAATTTACTTAAAATTGTACATTGTTTAATACCCTATAAGCAGTAATCAGTACAAATCAAACCACTGCATCCAACGTCATACTTACTCTCTGTCATTCCTTGATGACTATTGATTATATTGAGTCACTATTGAATATTGATCCTAGGTTGATGCTATTGATTCAGGTTTATATATTTTACTAATTGTAAACGTTTTTACATACCCGTCTAAATCAGTAAATTCAGTAAAATCAAACCATACATGCACGATGCCATTCCTCTCTGTCCATAATCTTTCGAACTATTTGATCTATTTGATTCTTTATTATGATTCAAGTCACATTTCGAAGATCATTTTGGGTAAATATATCATTGTAGACCACATAAAATCCCATGTTTCTTTTTATACAGATAAGTGACAATCAATCAAAATAATGTTGCAGAATGTAATGGGAAGTTTCAGACAAATTATAAATGCTTCGTCATCTAACTTAATATATACCATCTCGCAATCAAGTACAAATTCTGAAACAGCTCGACACTTAAATCGACTGATAATCAAGACTGTTTACACGCATAACATATAGTGAACACTTAACAACAAAGTAAATCTTAATCTAACATTGAGCTATTTACAGTTAGCGTACCTATTCACACTAAAGTGTGAAGCATATAACCTCCTAAACATCCAACAATGTAATTTTTAACATCTATATATCACAAAAACGATGTCCATAATATATATTTACGCTAAAAATGTTGATGCTCATAATAATTGTTACTAATTATGCATAATTACTACAGACAGGCAAAGGAGTATGCGCACGTGTAAGCGTGGAACAAGTTTTATCACCCATTTTAAATTATGAGCAGTCCATAATGCATTACGCATAGGGATACTTAAGAATATAAATATACAACGATAAACCTGACACATCTTAAAGCTAGATAATATATTACTATGCTAACAATTAAACAACAGTTCCAAATGTCAATCAGTAAAATGATAAACTAGGAACATAGTCACTGCTCAAAACAGCGTTACAAATGGATTCACTACATTGGTCAAGCACTTGTCTCAAACAATAAAACAATTTGTTAATTTTACAATTAACATGGTAATATTGACAAAATTTACCATAACCAATGTGTAATTCTTATCACAGTGCACTGCGCAAGTTGGCTTACGCCTATAACAAAGTTTTCATACATTAATAAAGCCAATCATAACTCATTGCTAAGAACTAAGATATATAATACATACGAGCAAACTGAACATATACTTAATATAAGCAAGTGAAAATATCAACTGCTAAACATTAACAAAGGTCCAACTTATCAACAGTAAAAAGTAACTAACAAGGCTCTCAACAAAAACATAATCCAGTCGCACTTTATCAAAAATATCTCCAACATGACAATGTTTAATTTTTACATTTATCATAAAATAATATTTAACAAGATTGGTTTAGCATAACTTTAACACAAATTTGATAAGACTATATGTTCATATATAATTACCTTTAATGGGTCGTTTACAAACAAGTAAAAGTTTTTACTCTCTGTAAAGCTAAAGCTTGAACATAACGTAGCTTAACACACAAAACCAGGACGATAAACAGCTACCATTTAACACTTAGTCAATAAAGCGAACATACGCGGGATTTTACATTAAACATAGTATATTTACAAAAATTTATCATAACCTTACCATAATTTATACCATAAATCCTAACGAGTAAGGAGGAACAAAGTAAAGTTTTTAGGCCTACCTCTTTTTAGACTCCGTTACCTATTCAAAATAACAAGTATAAAAATGAAAATGATCTTTTGCTTCATCATTTCAATTAATTTAAGCAATCCTTCCAATATTTAACCCTCAGGCAGGAATACAAGCAATGTACCAGTCGCCAAACGGTTTACGATTATAATAAATGACACATCGTTGTGAATAACGAAACTCTCGTGAAGTATCAACAAAAAAAAGCGTAGAGATTGCGCGGTTGAGATGTTCCTTCGTTATACGAGCACTGCGAAACTATTGCTAACTGAAGAAAATAGTGTATAACACCCTTAGATGTAATGAGATTCTTCTTTCTTTCACCAATCAGAAGAAAGTAACAAGAATACGAATGAACCATATCAGTTCAAAGGGTATATATTCTCGTTAGACACAACAACAACAGCAATAACATAGTACAAAAATAAGTTCTTTATATACTAACCAACGAATATATCTAACGTAACATTGTTTTCAGATTAATAAAAGCTAAACATAGCATAACCAGAATAAGAATAATTTGGTACTGTGAAACCTGACACACCCTTCCAACGAATAAACACTAACATTAACAAAGTTCCACACTTAAGGAACGCCAAGTAAAGTAACCTAGCATTGACGTAGCAAAACGTAACGCTAATATACTGGACTTTCCCAATGCAATATTCTACAAATTTAAAGTAATTTTACATTGACCACAGTAATATTTAACAAAAAATTATATCATACCCTTTGTCTAATTTCATACAGCGCCAAAGATAACTGTAAACATAGCAAAGTTTTAACCAAAGCATAACATAGACGGTAAGTTCCTTGACTTGGTAGGTCTCGTAAATTTTCCCGGTATAGTCTTATCTGATTTTTAACGATCTTCACTTTTCTGTAAATTTGTCTACCAACGTCGCATCCCCACCCTCGCCTCCTGACCTTTTGATCTATTGATCTTGATTCATGTCACATACTCGGATATTCATTTCGGGATAAACATAACACGTCTAAATATCATATCCCCAACGAATAATTGCAAAGACAGACAAAGTTTTACCAAACATACATAAAAAAGTGTCACTCGTCTCGAGTATAACATCATTTGAACTATGAATAAACGTAGACATTACGTAGGTACGTTATGTTAAATATTACTGTGACTGTGTGAAAATAACACTGATTTGTTAGAGAAATGGTGAGTTTTGTAAGTATTACTGTGTTTAAGCTGACGATTCTGTGTCATAACCAAGAGTATTGGTTCACATTAAATTGAGTAATGTTTGGTTTGCTCGAGAATTTTGCTAAAATGGTCTACGTTTATTCATAGTTCAATATGAATGTTATACTCGAGACGAGTGAACACTTTTTTATGTTATGTTTGGTTAAAACTTTGTTGTCTTTGCAATTATTCGTTGGGGATTATGATATTTAGACGGGTTATGTTTATCCGAAATGATACTCGAGATGTGACATGAATCAATAGATCAATAGATCAAAAGGTCAATGGAGGGAGGGGTGGGGTGGGTTGGTGTATTGATTTAGCTGAATTCTACTGATTTACTGGCTTTAAAATCAGTAAAACTATTACAATTTACTATGATATTTTATTCAAAGAACTTATTTTTATGTTATGTTGGTTAAAACTTTGCTATGTTTACAGTTATTCTTTGGGCTGTATGATAATTAGACAAGGTTATGATAAATTTTTGTTAAATATTACTGTGTCAATGTAAAATTAACGTTAATTTGTTAGAGATATGCTTGGAAAAGCTATGAATAGGTTACGTTTTGTACGCAATGCTAGTTCACTTTACTGCGTTTAAGTGTGGACTTTGTTATGTTAGTAGTTTATCGTGCGTAAAAGGTGTGTCAAGAGTTTTGTCCATTGTACCAATATATATAACTTAGTTCTGGTTAATTGCTATGTATTTAGCTTTATTAATGTGAAAGATTTGTTACGTAGGCATATATTCGTTGGTTAGTATATAAAGAAAATTATTTTTTGTGCTATTGTTATATGCTGTTGTTTGTTGTCTACGAGAAATATATACCTTTTGAACTGAATATGGTTCATTCGTATTTCTTGTTTACTTTCTTGTGATTGGTTGAAAGAAAGAATCTCATTACATTTAAGGGTTTTTTATACACTATTTTTCTTCAGTAGGATAGTTTTTCGCAGTGCTTATACGATGATATATCTCCCCGCATCACTACGCTTGTTGTTGATATCTTCACGAGAGTTTTTCGTTATTCAACGATTGTGTCATTTATATTAATCGTAAACCGTCTGGCGAATGCTACATTGCTTGTATTCCTGCCAGAGGGTAAAATATAATAAGTATTGCATCACTTTTATGCAAATGGTTAAAGCATAAAATCATTTTTCCATGTTTAGAGTTGGATTTTTCTGGTAAAGGGGGACGGATCTCTTAAAAAGAAGTAATCGCTAAAACTTTAACTTTGTTCGTGCTTTACTCGTTAGGTATTATGATGGCTAGGTAAGGTTATGATAACTTTCTATTAATTCTTATTATATGTATAATGTAAAATAGCCGCGGTATGTTCGCTTTATTCGACCTAAGTTGTTAATGGTAGCCGGTGTTTAATTCGTTTGGTGTTGTGTGTTAAGTACGCTTATGTTTTCATTAGTTTAGCCTTTACCAGAGGACGTAAAGGAGACTTTACTTTGTTTGTTCTTTACCCATTAGGTATTAAACATGTTAGGTATTATGTGCGGTTCAGGTAAGGTTTATGCTAATTTTTTTCTTGTACAATATTATTATTTAATGTAAAATTAAATTGTCATGTTGGGTCATTGTTTGATAAAGTGCGACTGGATTATGTTTTTGGGTGGGCCTTGTTAGTTACTTTTACTGTTTAAGATAAGTTTGGACCTTTGTTTAATGTTAGCAGTTTATTCTTGCTTAAGGATGTGTCAGGTTTGTCGTTGTCATATTATACTTCTTAGTTTCTAGCAATGTTATCGTATGGCTTTATTAATGGTGAAACTTTGTTTATGTTAGCTACTTTCGAAAAGGTCCTGTTATGGTCTTGCAAATTTTGGTAATTTTTTGTTTAAATTATTACCATGTTAATTTAAAATAACATTCGTTTATGTTTAGTAGACAAAGCTTGACTCAGTGTGAATCAAGATACACGTTTTTGGATATATATGTATATGTTAGTTAACTCTTTACTGATTGACTAAGTATTTTGTGAACTGTGATTTGTTTATGTTAGTTTAACGCGTTCTAATTCTATTGCTTAAGTATGTTCATGAGTTTTTCTAGTTTGTAATATATTATATTCTCTAAGTTTACTAGGATATTAATTGTTATGTATTATTAGTACGTGACTTGAGCTTATTATTAAATAGGTTAAGTGTTTATTAATAATTTTGCTTTCGATTAGCATTACATTTTGCATGTGCTTAGTATGTATTTATATGAGACTCATATATATATATATATAAGGTTATTTAGGTAAATATTTATTATGTGACTTAATGAAGGTGATATTACCTGTGGTTAAATAATGTAAAATTATACATTGGTGTATGTTAGAGCATATGCTTGACATATAATGTGTGTGAACTAAGGGTACGTCTTTGAATCTATGATTAGTTATTTACTGCTTGTTTAAGGGTAGGGCTCGCGAACTTTTATAGTAATGAACGTTATATATATAGACATGGCCCAGCCTTCTTAAGCTTTCATGTTTAAGGCGTTGGAGGTAGTTGCTCCTCTCTGTGTGGCGGATTGCCCATTTATATAATAATTTATATGTATAATTTATATTATAGCTTAAAGTTCAGACGTCCTCACTTATTTTAAATTTAAAATGTAGAAAACTTTGAGTTAATTCAACTATTTAGATATTGATACTATTATGTATATACTATAGTAGATAACTTTGATATTTATGTTACTGTTATATATTACGCAAAAATGATATCTACTCGAAATATGTGACTTGAACTTCAAATAGATTATCTATAATAGATAAATTAGTTCAAGGATTGAGAACAGGGAGGTATGGTCATGGATTGGTGTTTGATTTACTGAATTTACTCTTAGATTTAGGGTATGTAAGAGTCAGTTACAATTTTAATATTAATGTAATAAAGAAATATTAAGATTGTGCATTCTTAATTATAACATAGGTTATAATTCGCGGATGTCAGGCTTTCATTCAAATTATAGTATTTTATTAAATCAGCTATTTCCAATTAACGCTTGTGAGATCAGGAGGACATAACATAGGTCATCTACATAACACACCATTATCCCTTTTAACTTATAATCTTCTTTCCATGTGAATATGGAAGGTTTAATTAACTAAATATTGCAGTTTATTAACTATTTCATATATAACATAGCAACATCATATCTTTTAAAAAATTTTGTATATAAAAAATTTTAATTTTTATATAAGAGTAAAGGGAGGTGCCAAACATATTTATTTAAGTTCAGTGCCCATACTTGCACTCGCACCTTATACAAATAGATCAATAAATCAAATGAGCACTACAATAAATTCGAGGAATACACAAACTTAGAGCCGAGAACATTTGGGTGGTGAGCGCTCGATATATAATTGATTATACTGATTTAAACACCAAACTGGCTTAGATGAATGTTATTTGACTATGCATCTAATATTATAGGTATAATATAAATCTGTGTATATATCTCGTGTTCAGAATAGTAAAGTACGATCAATAGACTTTCAATAGATCAATATGACTCAAATGAAGGAATTCACTACACTGTGATCATCCGAATAGGCTCGTTGTGATATTGGTAGCATATTTTTTGCATTTTATATCTCGCATCCAGATGATTTTCCTCTGTGTAAATTGCAGCTTATTCGCATAAACTTCGTATACACTTATATTTGTACGTAGATGAAAATTTCGTTAATCTACAATAATAGATTCACGACATAGCATCAATATATTTGTCAGTGAGATTTTAGATTGCATAGAGCATAATCTCTTGTGGACTCAGATGGTGGTTGGATGGTGGTTTGATTTACTGCGATCTCCAATTTATCTAGAGATTTACGAGAGTATTGTATGGAGTACTCTCAAAATAGTAAATTTAGGTATTGAGAGAGTATGTACATTTTATATAACTTGAGAGTTACGAGTACGCGAAATAGTGGAATAAGAGAATCATTTATTCAAGATCAATTGTATAGTTCAAATAGGGATCAAATGAGAACTACCATTTTACGAATACTCTAGTAAGAGCATTAAAAATTGTAGTTTGGTGTGGATTAAGGGTGTTTTGGATGGTGTTTGATTTTGAGGATTGATTTGAGCTTGATTTTGAGGGAGAGAGAGTATTTGTAACAACAAAACACAGAGATATAACTCAATTTGATATTTTAATAATAGATAAAAATTATTGTTCTATTTCCTCTGTTATTGTGTTTGAGTAAGTAAAAGAATCCACAAATAGATTACCCATAGATTTAGATCCAATATGATTATGATACAAAATGATAACAGTGGTGAGCGCGTAGGTTGCGGTGGTTTCGCAGGACATATCAATGCCCTGGTAAAGATATTATACTGGAGATAGTGTTTAGATCGTGGTGAGAAATCGTGTAGATAAGGATCATAGATAGACGCATTTATCTAAATATTTATACTTTTTAGTTAAATCAAAGCAAGGTTTTGATCCTTTTATATCAATAGAGGTCAAGGAGAGCATGAAAATATATAGTCTATTATAGATCACTACTATGCTCGAGTCAGCCGATCACAGGTAGAGTGTGTTATTAGTGGCTTGGTATAGAATCTGTGCGTGAGTGTGTAACTGTGCTCATTATGATAGTTCTCTATGTCTATAGCATATAATTTTTTGTGTAAGTATATATTAAACACGAATAAAAAGTAATATTATATGTATATAAAAAATTTCCAAAAAAACAATTTTTATTTGTTAAAATTTGTCCAGAACAAATCCATAATAAGCGTTATTTATTTCATTTATTTATTTATTTATATTTTTATTATTTTTTCTTGATGGTTCTGAAAACTTATATTTTCGAAATCTACAGAACCCAAAAACATATTATAGAGTGGCACCCAACATTGTAAATCATTACAACACAAATTTAATAACTCAGGAATCAGCCAGCATACAGAGAGCACCAAGCACCTGAGATAGTGCGGTAACTATGTATATTTCCTCACATTGCTTACTGAGTCAGACATCACCTTACTTTGCTAGGTCTCTTTCTCTTTCACTCTCGATATTAAATACCGTTTCAATGCCAGTCTTCTTACTCTTCGAGAAACTACTCTTGTTTATATATGTCTATACACTCTGCTCGCATCTCCTTTCTGAGTCAGGACCCCTAACACACACTAAATAGGGAGGTCGCTAGAACACATTAACCATACGGGCTTATAACCGCAATAACTTATCATATCGAATCTCTAAAAATCCAGAAGAATAGATAGGTATTTACTACCTTATAAATATGGGGACGCAAACATCACATTGTGTTTATACGAAGCATGTTTTTAACTCGGACACGCCAGTGGCTCCAGCACGAGAGGTGCACACAAACCAGCGAACGCATTTAATGAGCACCTATGCAGGTGAACGCACATATCGGGTCACACACCACCCAAATCTCCCTCACCTCAAGTATTGCAAGTCTATTTATATCAGAAATTAAATCTGTGGAAGTTGATATAAGACGACACAAAATGTTCAAAAAACATGGGTTTGAAAAAACCTGAATATTCTGACATATCGAGTGAATTTTCTCAGACAGGGGGAGTAAACGAGCCGAGTACACAACCACATCGTGTTGTGTGTTGACGTCGCGGCAAAAGATCGAGAAGTTGTAGAGAGGCGTCGTAATATAACGACGAGGTTACCTCCCGTGATTCCATAACAACCCACTCATCTGCAATAAATTATTTATCCGAATTTTATTGTCCAGTTTTCAGTTGAGAGGGAGAGTAGAACCAGAACTATTGAGGACCGCATATTCGGTGAAGTCACTGCAGATATTCATTGGAAACTCGCGCCTGATCTCTGCGATTAAC
Organism: Trachelipus rathkii; assembly: GCA_015478945.1. Lineage (NCBI taxonomy): Eukaryota > Metazoa > Arthropoda > Malacostraca > Isopoda > Trachelipodidae > Trachelipus > Trachelipus rathkii. The sequence continues at coordinate 3,983 of JABUQX010073945.1, read as the reverse complement.
ATTGTCCTGAAGAAATATATTCGAAACGCTGTTCTGGAGCTGGTTATATCAGAAATATAGTAACTATATATAAATTCAATATGTAGCGTCTATTAATATATATAATAGACTATAAAATTAATATATAAAAAATATTAATCGAATCTTGAATAATATAGTGAATCCAATTAGCAATAGCATACTACCTGATTGGTCTGTGCCCATAGAGATGAATAGAGGTGAATGCGAGAGTTCGCTTATTACATGGCGGCTCGGTAGTGTGTCGTGCTGGTGGTGTCGAGGTCTGATTTGCGGGTTGTCGGATGTGATCGTGTTTGGAGCTATCTGCTGTCGAACACGAGATTACAGTTCAAAGAGAAGACGGGAGGTCTCGAAATACGATTAGAACTAGGAGACATGTCCTGATATCCGCACATTCTGTCATCGCGTGTAGAAAGAGATATGCTCCGAAACTTCTGCATTCCGAGACATGTACAGAGTCCATGGGCACTTGGATTCGAATATCCGAAAATCCGAGTGTGTGAAAAGTGCTGACGAATCCGAATTAAGGTGAGAAAAATTACATCTCTCAGTGTGTGATATATGTGTACATCGCACGGCACCCGCGCTCGCTGAGACGCGAATGCTCGTACCATGCTCGTCGGCACCTATCGATCACGTGTTCACTCAATCTCGGCTTTGAGATAGACCAAAAGGGTATAAACGAGTGAGCGTAGCGGCTACAGCTTCTCGGGGCAGCTAACCACTTAGGGGTAGTACCTACGTCTCCAAAACTCGCAATGTGAAATCAGTTTTAATCACAATTATATTAAGTATATAGACATAAGGTATATATTAAACAAGTTATTAAATGTTGCTTTATAATCTTGTATACATTCATATTATATATATGTACTAATATTTATATATTATATACAATATTTTAACTAATATAAAAATAGTACTAGTATATAGATATAGCTATTAAGGGTACATATAGTAATATACTATTATATATATATATGTACGCATTCTTGTATTTACTTATATTACTAGCTAATACTTACTGCTCTACAACCGTGAGCTACGCTCACGATCATCTGACTACTAATAAAATAATAAAATTTATTATTAATTTTTATTTATTTTTTTTTTAGCATAATTATCAATACCTAAATTTTATACAAGGATTATACTGACTAATAATGTTATTCCTTCCTCATTACTTGATATAGTACTATTGCTTATGTTTTTTTGATATATATATTTTATTTTTTTATTTTTAACATATTTCCCTTATAATATAATAATTTTTACTCACCTAGTGTAGATTCCAAACAATCGTTAATTTCTATTTTTTACTTGTAGGTATTATGTATAGTATATTTATGAGTATAGTATGGATTGTGGCTTACTTAGCTATGAGGCTGTAGCATATATAGTATATTAATATATAATATAATATTATATAATTATATATATATTAATATATATTAATGCCTCGCTCATCATAAGCTACACTATTTATTATCTACTACATTTTTTAATGTAGAGCTAAAATTATTTTCGCATGTCACGAAAATCTACTTTTAAGTAGACTTCCACGGAACCTGAGATTGGTACACGCTACACTATTGCATCTACGCTGCAAGTGGTAATAGAGCTCATCTTGGGCCACAGTATTGGCCATTAAACCATATATACATTCACTATTACAATAAATATACCCCTTAGATACCTATAATTCATTTGTCGTCATATATATTATTGCATAAGTATACTTATATTTATTACGTACCTTACTAGCTTCAACTATCACATTATTATTACCCTTTTATAATAGTGTCCATTTATTGCACAAAGTAGGCGAGGCTCTAATTAGAAGTCTTGGATGCTAGTAAATAGCGAAATCTAAACGATACTACCAATTTTAACTGAACGTTAAACAGAGTATAGAAAAATTACACAAACTGACCTTCTTTTGATAATTATGAGCTTGTTCCCCTTTCGTACGTAGGAATGAAAACTATATGGGATGTAAGGCTTGTACTAACCCAAAACTCTCTGTAATCGCAAGAAATAAAAACACTTCTAGGGGGCAGCTGCCCCCCCCCCGCACCCCCCTGACGACGCCCATATATATATAATATATATATTATATATATATATATATATATATATTATAGTCATATTATTATATATATATTATATATATATATTATAATACATATTAATACATAGTTAAAAATATAATATAGAAATAATTTATAATATTATATTTATATTATATTATATATATATATATAGTATATATATATATATTATTATATATATTATAATATAGTTATATTATATATATTATATATATATATATATATATATATATATAATATATATATATTTATATACTATTATGAGAAGGTGGGGCACCCCGCTCATTTAGGGGTAGTCGGCTAGCGCACCTCCGCACCTCGAAAAAACGTAGTCCGCTAGCGCTCCTCCGCACTTATTTAGACCATCAAACCTCCGCTATCGCAATTCCGACGTTCGCACGTCTTCCACTAATAATATGCGACTTCACAAAAGGTTTTTAATATTAAATACTAAATAGGTATATAATACCTTACAAAAGATTTATTTATATATTATATGAAAATTTGAAATGAATATTTACCAAATCTCAGATTTCCTCTGCCTTCCTCAATGTCTATCGTCAAAGAACAAGAGTCCATATTACCTTTCAAAGATTAGCTGCTCAAAATTAAAAGCAGTTACGGCTGACCTCTTTGCCTCAAAATATCCCCACCGATACCTAATATTCGCTCTACAGCAGCAGAACAAGGGAGAGGTTTAATTATGAACAAGTTCAACAAATTCTTCCTATGCTGAAAGGGAAAGATGTCCTTGGTGAGAGGAAAGCTGTGCTGGTGTTATTTCGCTTCCAGCAGTCCATTTGCTAATTTTAAGGTCCTCACCTAAATCCTTGGTTCTCCTTCTGAAAAATTTTTTTGCCACCCATTTCTGTCCACGTATAGAAAGGTCTATTTTCGTTCAGATTTAGTAGGAATCTCATGAAAGCCTCGTGACGCCTGCAGAGTCGTATGCTATGCTACGTATTGAAGCTCGTCGCTATATATAATATAGGGAGTAAGTAATAAATATATATAATATATATAGATATATATAGTAATCTATATAGTAAAATAATATAATATAATATATAATATATATATATATATATATATATATATATATATATATATATATAATATATATATATATATATATATCCATATATATATATATATAGGTATTAATATGTTGTACAAACCCAACAAATATACAATATACTATATACAAATATATATAAGTATATATGTTATATATATATATTATATAATATATATAATAAAATAATAATAGTTATTATATATATATATAGTATATATAATTATATAATAGTATATATATATAGTATATAGGGTATTATATATATATATATATATATATTTATTTGGGTTTTACACAGAATTGCGATTTAGATATTGCCCAGTTATTATAGCAATAATATAATAAATTAAAGTTATAAGCAAAAAATTCAATAGCCATTCAGTCTATAAAAATCAATTTAAATGTTAGTTTTATTATATATGGTACCATAAGGAAGTTTGAGATTGTTTTTGGAAGTTTTAATTATTAAAAAACAATAAGTCCTAGACAAAAAGTATAAAATAGTTTATAAACTTAAAAATAAATTTATTGTCAAACTTTAACCAATAAGAATTCTTAATAGTAAACTATACTTTCATTTTCAAAAAAAAGGAGCGGACCAAAAGAGCGGAAACTTTTTTTGATCGGCACGTGCAAGTCGGCTAATTTCCTGACGACTCCGCCACCTTCCGCTAGTCGCACTATTCTGGTAGTTCCGGCTTCGGAGCGGACTAAGCGGACAAAGAGCGAAGTGGCCCACCTCTGATATATATATATATAATATATATATATTA
>JABUQX010073944.1:40000-44268 GCA_015478945.1 Trachelipus rathkii | reverse complement strand
ATATATATATATATATATGATATATATATATATATAAATATATTATATATATATATATATATATTATATATATATATATAATATATATATATATATTATATTATTATAATATATATATATATATAATATATATATATATATATATATATTATATATATATATATTATATATTATATGTCAGGGCCTCTTAGAAGAGCACAATCCATATCTTTTCAAAAAATCTACAACAGCTTAGCCGGGAAAAGGAATACATACTGGAATGCTTGTACAATTTTAGTGCGGTGAAAATTTTGTAAATAAAAAAAGAAAAAAAAATTATATTGTTAATAATTATAGTAATATTGAGGCAGAAGCCATTAGGAGACTTTTTATATGGTTAACTCGTTAACAATAAATTAGACTTTCTTAGTTATAGTGTGTTAAATTTTGTTGTTTTTTTTTTTTTTTTTTAACTAAAGAAACCCAAGGGTTATTATAGACCGCACCGATGCAATGGCAGGATTCTAGCAGTCGGCACAGGTCTCTCGGCCTTTTCCGGGGAACTACGGGGTGGACTATTTCCCCCCCCGGGGAGGGTCTCCGGAACCCCCGCTCTTTTGGTATTTGGGTGTCGCGGGGGTTCCTCCGCCCCCTCCCCTACGGGGGTATGGAAAACGTTTCCCCCACTGTGTTCCCCCGTCGGCTCGAGCCCCCTTACATGCCGTTGTTAATACCTTTTACAAAAACATATATTACTATGTCCCCCACCGGCTTCGAGCTCCCCCCCAAAAAAAGCAATTTTTATGTTTTGTTATTTTTTTATATTTTGTTTACATTTTATTTGTATTTCTTTAAAGGAGAAGTTCCCAAAAATGTATTCCTTTTCCCTGTAGCTATTGTAGTTTTTGAGATATATGGATTGTGGCTCTTCTAGAGGCTGGCATATATATATACATTAAACCAATTAAATAAATCCAATCTATAACTGTTGGTTCACTGACATCAAAATAGGTTACTACCCTTGAAACTACGCGTATGTAAAAAGAAAAATAACATAATTAATAATAATCAATGTGTAATAAACTCTAATATTTGAAAAAAAAATATTTGGGGAAAAACAGTATACTTCGAGCCACATTGTTTACTAGTTCTCGTAACTTTTAAACTTTTTCTCCTACTTGGAGGTTTGTCTTCAACAGTGACACTTTCTACAAACCTTTTAATCTAGTATCAAACTAATTAGCATTGCTAACACGATATAATCATTTTCACAAATTTGGAAAAAATCCTTCAAATTCAAATTCACAAAAAAAATTGTTAACAAAAAAAACCGCAAACCCGCACTAAACACAGTAAAAACAATTTATGACCTTCAATTTATGACCTACAGAGATATTTGAAAGTTTCCAATTAATACTCAATGAAGTCCATCTTTATATATATATATATTTATATATATATATATATATATATATATATATATTATATATATATATATATATATATATATATTATAATATATATATATATATAATATATATATATATATTACAGTATATAGATGTTTCTATGAATAAAATTTAGATTTCTCGGTATCTTGGTTATAATCGATACACATTATAATTCGAAAAAATCGATTTTTTAAAACTTTAAATATCGAATAGGTTCAGAAGAAGATAACTTAAGTATACCCATATATATAATATATATATATTATATATATATATATATATATATATATAATATATATATATTATATATATATATATATGATATATATTATATATATATGTATATATATATATATATATATATATATATAGTATATATATATATATATATATATATATATATATTATATATATATATATAATATATATATATATATATATATATATATATATATATATATTATATATGTATATATATAGAATATTATATATATATATTATATATTAATATATATATATATATATAATATAATATATATATATATATATATATATATATTATATATATATATATAATGTATATTTATATATAATATATCATATATAATATTATATTATATTATATATATATATATATATATATATTATATTATTATATATTATATTATATTATATATAATATATATATTCTTATCTTCTTTCTTTCTTTACCTTTCTTCTTTGCCCCAGATTGGGGGTAAGGTACGTACAAGCTTCGGAAAAGAAAAGCAGTAGGAGAACATGACAAACGTCGAAAAGAAAAGCCCAAGCCTTACCGCCCCCTCTCTACCATTAATTAGTGAGAGCTTCTTTCACAGACAGGAAAATCCACCCTATGGAGCATCATGGACCGCGACGAACCCCACTATGGTTAAATCGTTCAAGTTTAGGGTCATTCCCTTGGCCCAGGGTGGGCCACAACCATGCCCCCATTACAAAACCCCGCCATTTCTCTCCTATCATGCACCTTTATTCTTCGCCTTCTCCTCCAAACTCACATTTTCTTCTCCTCTCAGACATTCGTTCACCGACTCAATTCCTCTTTTTTCTTCGGTTCTCCCAGCCGGTCGGTTCCCCAACACACTCCTCCACTATACATCCGCTTAACAAACCTACTATCATTCATCCTTTCCAATGACCAAACCATCTCAACATACTATTACATTTATTCTTCTCATTTACCCTTTTCTTCACACACACACACAAATACGGTCATTCCTCACTTTATTAATTCTTTCACACTAGCATGCCCCTAAGATTGTCCATCTGAACCACATTGAACTTTAGATCTATACTTCTTATTCCAGACCCATAGTCTCACTACCATACAATATTTAAACACAGGTAACCAAACTACACACTCATGGTGAGAGAACATACTGCGAACCAATCAAGACTTAGTCCCTTTACATTTCACCAACGATTTAATTGCCACCAGCCACCTTCCAGCCATTCACAACTTTCTACTACACTCTGCATATTCCGTTCCCTTTCTCATCCAACACATACCCTTAAATATTTAAACTCAGACACTTGCTTTAGCCTGATCACTAACATAACTTCACACTGAGGACTGTCTCACTTACAACCATAAAACCTTACTCTTATCTACTATTACTTTCAAACCCCCTTTTTAATACCCCGCCAAATCTCTCCACCAATCCTTTCCCAAACTCTCTTCAGACTCGCCACACAGAACAAATCATCCGCATACAATAGGTAGGGCACCCTCCACTCCTCTCCATTCTTCCATCATTCTAACACCATTTCCTGCCATCCCACCTTGAATTCTTTCCTATCCCCATCCATATACACATTGAATAACAAGGAGACATTAACAAAACCCTGTCTCACTCCACTATTAATCCTAAACCAGTCACCAATGACACCATTTATTCTTACAACCACGCTTTCACTATCGTCATACATACTTTTGATTCCATTACAGAAGCCTTACCACCAACACCATATATCACTTAATACCTGCCATAAAGCTTCTCCTATTAACTCTATCTTACGCCTGTTGTAAATCCATTAAACACTAAATATAATTATCATTCTTCTTCTTCCCTCATTGTTCTCAATCTTTGTTTCAATGTAAGATTTTGATCCACACATCCTCTCGACCACTCCTAAACGCACCTTGTTCTTCACCAATCAGTCCTTCAGTCAACTCGACGCACTCTTTCGACCAAAACACCAGCATATATCTTTCCCTACAACACCTAATAAACTTATTCCCCTATAATTTCTACAGTTCCCCTTTTCTCCCTTACCCTTATACAAGGGTTACTATCATTGCCTCCTTCAATCCCTTGGAAGTATACCCTCATAAACGCTTTATTACACAACTTCCATAATCCAATCGAATCACCATCTTGCCTCCGCTCTTGATCATTTCACTAGTAATTATACCTGCAGATTTACCATTTTCTTCAACTTTCTCACCCTACCCATTACCTCCTCGCTACTAATACCTCATCCCATAAATACCTATTCCTTCTTGCACCATTCAAAAACCATAGCCACAATTCGACTTAACACCTCATCATTATCTGTATATTTTTTGAGATTTTTCGAAAGTGTTCTTTCCACATCCCCTCACATCCATTTCATCAGTTACAAAAGGACCATCCTCCCTATTTCATTATTTCTAAGCAGATTCCCTTATTCTCATTCTATAACCTTTTTGCGCTTCCTTCCAGAAGAGCTTCCTATTTTCCTTGGTATGTCCTCATTCATCCTTCTTCCAAACTGTTCATTACCTCTGTTTTTTCCTCCCTTTTCTGACCTTTTAGT
>JABUQX010073944.1:0-37500 GCA_015478945.1 Trachelipus rathkii | reverse complement strand
ATATATTATATAAGTATAATAAAATTCTCTATACCATAATACAATAATAAATTCCTAAGGAATCAACAAATGACACTATATATCATTATAGATAAACTACATATTATACTAAGTACTTACTCCAATATACCCGATATGATATAGTAGGATGATGACAAAAAATATGATGTATACCCGAGGCAGTGCGCGATATCGAATTGAAACACTATGATATGACATTAAGACAAAAACCAGATAGCCAATTTTTTTCGATTTTTGATGAAAAGTTCCCGCCAAGCGTGGACTAAAGTATTTAATTCCAATAGAATTAATCATTACCTGATGCCACTACCTTCTTAATTGTAGTCAAGAATCCATAATGCCTCTATTAGGGAAATATTAAAGACGGACTTATTTCCTGTTAAATAGTCAACCAAATGGCTGCAATCCACTGATATTAAATTGTAGAATAGTCAAATCTAGGAAATCTGTTTTTGAAACATACTTTTATAACTTAGATATATTTCCTATATCTCAAGCTCTACACTACCCTTACTATTCTTTCATCAGATTTTACTCAATTTTCCAGCATATCCCTTTTTTTAGCAGGGTATATCAATAACAAGAAAATTTTCTTGCAACCTATGCCGTTTTGAGCATTTTTCTTCCGGTATCCTGACATACTTAAGTGTTCCTTAATCCTTTGAAAGAAAGTGATTATTGTACTATATCTTTAAAGATTTGGTTCAGACAAGAAACGAAGAAATACACTTCTTAAACAAAAGCGCATAAAAGAAACTGTATTTTCGCATAGATAATCTCCACTATTTCGACAGAAAAAATAAGCAATAAGGAAAATAAATGCATTTATGGAATTTCACTCAAACCAAGTCTAGTGAATAGTGGTAGAGATCGCTAAAGTAATATATTGGCGTATTTGTCAATTGTCTCTACCCTTATATTTCGACAATTGCACAAAGATAAAATGTAAGGAACTGAAATCATCATTTAACTACTCCAGGGAATATTCAAAAAAATAAGTACAAGGACAATACATACTACCTCTGGACGGCACCTAAACGATTCTTTTAAGACGTCACCATAGCCATGTTCATGGTTATTTTCAATCAAATGACAGTTTCTAGTATAGTCACAAATATAAGGCCTGGTGCGATGCATATTGGTAAAATGAAATATTTGAGTAAAGAAAGATGTTTATTGAGAGAAATCACTAGAGTTTCCAAGTGGATCAAAAGTAGAATATTTCTTCCGGCAATCGAAGCATCCGAAATATTCAAACTCTAGGAATGGTGCAGGGCAACGTAAAGAAAATTGTTATACGCTGCTCGCCACTCTTGGACATTAAACTATCAGTATCTCCCCATGATATGCATCGGGAAGTCTTTATCTGTGATGTTGTAAGACTTATTCACAGTAATATACTCAATTATCTAAATCCTTATAGACAATGCAACAAAAGTCTATTTCAAGTTAATAGAGTTTGGCCTGACACGGGAGTATTCTACTCTGTTCAATGGATGTTTTTTTCACCTGAATCAGCATCGTACGGCCCCACTTCTGGCTCTGGTACATCTTGAAGCCACTAGGCCTTGATTGTCTCCTTTAACTAGGTATGCTTTCATAATTTCGTGCAATACTTGAAGCTTCTTCTAGTATCTTTGTTTACTTGGCTCCACTGTGCCTGCGTGCGGAAGCTTATCTTGTAATCTATCAAAAATTTCTGGCAAGAAAAAAGGAGTGGAGCAATATATATATTTTTTTCTAAAGAAAATAAATTTGCTCATTTTCAATTTTTGTTACCCTATGAATGACAACTCCTAATCACACAGTTTGAACGTATCCCACTAATGGGAAGGAAAGTTGATTCAGATCTATATCTACCATCATTTTTTTTGACAAAGACTTTGTGAAGAAACTTTTGTATCCTTATATGAGGTCTGATATATTCAATGTACAGTAATCTAATATTGGTATTGCTGACTGTTAAGTTAAATTCTTATAATGTTTTGATTGTTTTTAGAGGGAGATATATTATATTTATATAGATGCTTTAATCAGATAATTTTTGTATATTGAATGTTGAATTTAACCGTCATCTATATATTAGCATAATGTGGGAACACTTTACATTTTTCTCTATGAACGCTATCTCATCTGATATTTTATTGATGAATGAATTGATTATTAAATAGGTGAGCAAGGCCTTAATTTATAGTTGGCGTTAGATCTTATTTTTTCCTTCGAGTTAATTATATATGTATTTTATATTTTTTTTTTTTATTTTTTTTTTTTTTTATTTTATTTTTTTTTTTTTTGCACAGTTTACTTGTTTATCTTCCTTGCATTCATATTGATTTTTACTGACTTTATGCTCAATGTCAAATTTTATTTAGTTATCTATTTATATTATTATTTTAATTATTCTTGTTTTCCAAATTTTTATAAATTTTTTTACTATATTATTCTCATTTATATAGTTTAATTAATACGAACTATTGAGACTGCTTCTTGCCTCGAATGAAAATATTAGATAAAAGTCTTATATACTTTCCCATCAATCATTAAATGTATCTATGCAATAATAATTTTTATAAGTTCCTTCGAAAGATTGTGTATAAAAAAACCCTTAAAAAACAACTTTTTTTACTTGTAAATAATGTAGTATTAACGGAAATTTACCTACCTAAATGGTTCAAAAAAATTCTTTTATGTGTTATCATCGTACTTATGGGAAAAATAAAATATACCAAATTTAGTATTTCTTAATAAAATTAAATTAAGAAATTGAAATTTAAATATTGCGAATTTTTTTTAATGTTTATATTTATTCACTTATATATAATGTAGATAGTAAGTTTCTATTCAGTTAATTGGTATATATACTTACATCATCACAATGATTAAATGTTTCAGAACTCATTATTGTACATGTTTACATAACCAATGATTTCTTTACGTCACTCTATAAAATAAAAAAAAACTAAATATTATATATAATCACAACCAAATTTTGGTATTCTCAGGCTACACAACATAAGGGGCTCACATTCATTATATTAAATAGTGATAATTATATTACTAAACTTAATTTTATCTATATTATGTACGACTGATTATCTTAACGAATAAAATGAAGGGATGGGCACTCGGAAATATAAAAATCATAATTGACTTTTTCAATTATTTTTAGCAACTCAAAATTTTTGCCTTCCTTTAAAAAAATCATTGATTTTTGATTTTTTTTGAGTTTTTTTGACTTTTTATATTATATATTTTTAAATTTTTGTTATATTTAATGTGATTTATTAACTTCTAATAAATAATATTATAATAAATTAATTTAATAATAATAATCATTATTTGTCAATATCAATTCGCATTTTACCAAATTCATCTTACAACTATTTAATAAAATGTCAACAAAAGTATTTCAATGTTTCATAACAATTTTAGTTATATCTTTTTATTTCATGATATTATGAAATATTATATTTCATTAATCAATATTACAAATATAACATTAACTTATATTATTAATGATGCTCTTTACATTTTATATTAATGTTTTCATTAGTGTACTTATTTATTAGTCTTTATGTTTTTAAGATTTTTAATTCAGTTAAGCTAGTGAAACTAGGTGATTAATTAAATTAATTATATTTATATATTATATAAATCAAATCTTTAAAATAAAAGTGTATTAATATTATAATATTCGTGTGCTTCTTACTCGTAATCTCAAAAAAATCTCAAATAATTTAAATTCAGTGTGAATGCCCACCTCACAAAAAAGCTCATAAAAAAAATCTTCCAAAAGATGATATAATTATTGGTTCATAAAAATCCACAAAAAAAGTCCACACAATCCCCTGATAATAAGTTTGACTCAAAAACCTCACTATTGAGTCCTGTTAGCCAAATTTCATTACAAATTTTATGGTAACTGTTTTATTCAGATACTTATCAAACACAAAATAGGTAATCATAAAAAGATGGCAAAAGAACTATTAAAATTTGATACAAAACGAAAAACTATCAACTTACAAATAAATTTGGTTATCACGTTTAGAAATGTAGAAAAATGTCTATTCTAATATATATGATTAATTCTAATTGTACCCTATGTAAATGTCTCAAAGAAAATTTAAAATATTTTAATTATTTATGGTTATTAAGCCTTGTGGAACAACTTTTATATCAATCACCCGCATTTTAATATACTCATAAATTCTTGATTTGCTCTATATCATAATATCGTTTCTTATAATTATATCGTTTGTGGTTTATAAATTGACAAATGGAAAAAGACCAATCATATTGCAAGAGAGCAAGAATTTTTATATTTAAAATAAAGTTAATTGTCATTTCATCATTATAATATTACTTAAAATAATATATATTAATATATATAAATAAATAATAATATATTATATATATAATAATATAAATATATATATATAATTATAAATTTATAATATATTTAATATATATTATAATAATATATAATATTTAAATAATTAATTATAAATATAATAATAATAATATATATTTATAATATAATATATATAATAGTATTATAATATTAATATATATATTATATAATTATATTATATATTATTATAATATATATTATATAATATTATATATATTATATATATTATATAATAATAAATAATATATATATTAATAATATATTAATTAAAGTATTAAATAATTAATATTAATAATATTTTTAATAATAAATATAAATAATAATAATATAATATAATATAAATAATTAAATAATATATTAATTAATAATTATATATAATAATAATAATTAATAATAATTAATATATTACAGAGATATATAAGTTCTACACTCTAATATATATTATAATTGAAAAACACTTAAACATCAGTAAATCATAAATTTGGATAGAGAAGCCAATCTGTTTCCCATTCTTAGCGATAATATAATGCACTACAAAAACTATATTAAACTTAAAATTAAAAATTAATTAATAATCAACTTTGCTAAGTTTCTAGTCCCCCGTCTAATTATCCCCTTTACTCTATTTATTGACTCTCTAAAACCTCTATAATATATTATATTTACCGATAATTACGCTTAGATTTACCTTAACGATGTTTGAATGAATATTAGTGTATTTTTTATATAATTAATCAATAATTATAACATAACCTTCATTTATAATGTGAACAGTTTTGTACATTGCATAATTCACGCTCATACAAACAAATAATTATTAAACTCACGGAAACTCGTGAACAGATACAAGGTCTATCATTAATTCTATTAATTTCATATTGATTATTCTAATTATATTTTTTAGGTGTCTCCACCCCGACATTAAATATTTATCAAACAATTGCCTATGCAACATGCATAACCTAGAAAGTCATATAAGTAATTAGTCGATTTAGAATAAAGAAAAAGATAACCATAAATTTTTCCAATTGAACATCAACACTAAAATATTGCCAATTAATTCAAAAATACGCTTATTGCTATTGGGGACTAGCCCCCTGTATTGCGCACTCGAATTAGCAAAAACTTTAACTAAATCTCGATGACGAACGTATAGTGACGAAGCCTGGAATATGCAAATACGCGCTGCGTAGTCTTAGAAATACGAGGGTATTTGAGCCGATGGATTTGATCACTTTTTTATTTATTTTACTGATGAAAAAACCAAGTGTACTCTTTGGTTTTAGATTATTAAGAATACTACAACTCCCCACAACAATTTAAAATTCACTGTGTAGAAGTGAGCTCTCAAGTTATACACACTCCGCATTATAGTTGCATATTCACAAAGAAAGATTTAGTGGGTATACCTATGGTGTTACGCATATTGTAATCAGTCTCACTCTCACATAGAACACGTCTTATTCGGTAAAGAGCACTGTGGTTCTCATTGAGAGACGTTAGAATTAGAATAGAAATGAAAATTTTGAAACTTTTCTAATCTCGATACTAAGATTTACTCGTACGAGCAGATAGGCATTAACAGTGGTCATAATATAAAGGATCACTGACACCCGAGTGTTGAGAATAAGTGATCAAATATAAGAATCTTTCTATTTTCTCTCTTATAGTCTGAATACCTGCGGCCTCGTTCATTGGTATTGTGATATATTAACTAGAATAATGCAGTGCCAGAAGATTAGGTATGAAAATTGCGTCAGAAGTCTTACAAATCATCATACCATGAATCGTAATAATATAGTAACTTCTCTCACCTATTTAACATATCTTCCTATAATTTATGTATCTACTTTCTTCAAATGCAATAATAGATTGATTTACTAGCTTGTAGGTCCTCTAATCTCAGGTTTATTTGAGAGATTACTTAACAATAATATTCTCCTCACTCATTATAACTTCTACTTCTAGTGATAAACTCCGCGTGGAGGGCGGAAAGATTATGTCTAATTTTTATTATTTTATATTGTTATCAAAGATGATCCAGAGTTATAAGTTGAGAGAGCCACACGGAAAGAAAACAGTGTAAATAACTCATAGTCACATACGCTGTTCTCGCTTAAATACAATATGGCTCGTGGGATCGATATTTTAATATTAGCTACCTTCACCTCACGTTTACGATCATTATCTCAGACTCGTGTACCTTGTAGAAACCTGATATATTAGACAAAAAAAAATGCCCCTGGCGACGTAACTGTTAGGACTAGGTGTTAAGCGAGTGATGTGTCGTTCGCAATTCGTGTACGGTACTGATTTGGTAAGTACGAACCAACCACCTCTTACAAAGCGCTTCGATACAGAAACATATCTACGAATTTAATGGGCCAAGCATTAGGACAAAATCTCAAAGCTCTTATAAAATTCATCCTGTAAATAAACAACATTTTTCTATTCTTGCACAAACCAACCAATTCCTTGATTATAGGAATTTGAAAATGAATGTTCTTCCTTCCTATGTCGACTGATAGGATTTCTTGCGAATATATTAAAGTAGTACATAACTGGTGTATATCAATCCTCACATTCGCGTTTTCGTCTACTTCCTCAGATCTCAGTATACTCTTTGTATAGCTCAACTACTAGACTACACGTCCTCTTGTCACTGCTATATGAGACGTACCCCTCCTAGTCGCGCTCTATTCATAGTCGTAATTAGTAGAGGCATGAGCTGCAACTCTATAGGGCGATGCATACTAGGGTTATATAGCTCGTATCAATTATATGTTTAATGTAGTGCCATTATATCATGTGATGAATACTGGGATTAGAACATCTCATAAACGTGTTTAACGAGTAATAAATGGATTTATTGTTAAGCTCCATATTAAGTATGATACTACCATCTCTGTTCAGATCCTACTCAACTCAAGTTTCAGGGCGAATTTCATATATTTGTCGTCGGTGTAGATCGAGTACGAGCACATTTTCGTTTCCTCGCCGTGTGCTCTCTCGCTGACACGCACTTTAAATGAACATTTAGAAGGCGAACTCACACGAGAAAATCGACACAAACACTGGCAAAAAGGTTTTTGCATCTATTGAACAAATACGAGACGGTACAACACACGAAATACATTCTGACCTATTTCACTACACGAGGTCACAAAAAATTTTAATTACCATATAATACCATTAACGAAACTTACCATAATACGCATAACCAATTTTAATACTATTTGTAGTCGAAAAAGAACAAAAAACGAGGTATCTAACACACAAATTATTATTTACGACCACACAAAGAAAAAACTCAACTCTTCTGCACTTTACAGAAGAACCACCTCATACCCTATCCAAGATATATACTCTCTACACAAAGGCTAATTAATAATTCATTTCTGGACACGTGCTCAATAAATCTCTCTGATATGTTTGTGCACACTTAATTTTCTTATAAACACACCATCGTCTGAACGAGAACGATTCAGGGCCTTCGTAAAATATAAGAGTGCCGCTGATTAAAAAAAATCTACTACTTGACTATATGATTATAAAAAATTTATTGCCAAATTTTCGTCTCTTTAAATAAAAAAAATTGGACCACAAGAATTGAGATAGATAAGAATTATTAAGGTTAAATTATCAATAAACTAATTTGCGCTCATGCTCGACCTTAACTATGTGTCAAGTCAATGTGTGTGCGCCTTTGCTCGTATAAACTCCTATCAATACTTGAAGATTATTCGAGTAGACCGAAACTCATTATATAATCGACTCGACTTAATTTTTTCTCTTTTTGTATCTGTGTACCAGAGTATTAATTATTTTTAACGTTTTATTTGAAAATTCTCCAGAGTCATAGAAGTTTTATTGTTCATCCTCAATGAATTTTATATATTTGTACTCTTTATAATAAATACAAATATCCTGTGAATTTATAATAGGTAATGAAATTTGTATCTGTTAACCATATTTTATCATAAACTATTATTTAATTTATATTTAGGGTTATCAGATTTAATTCTTGATATTCAATCAATGTTTTTGTATAATTTGCTTATATATATTATTAGTTATTATTATAAGATTAAGTATCTTACTGACAATATGAACTGCCTCCATGGTGTAATTTGATTTAAATATGTTATAAATTTATTAAAGGTATGATAATTTTATAATATTGTAATTAGATGATGATCTAATTCTTAAAAGTAGTATATATAGAGTGAACAGCTTAGTGTCTTTCCATACTACCGCAATAAAGCATATAATTAAAAATAAATAGTTCCATGTCAAGAAGATAAATGTGCATATTTTAATTGTGCTTACCAATGATATTATTTATAATAAATTAAAGCTTATACATGGAAGAGAATAGATTACCACATATCTCCCACCCGACTCTCAAGTTGTAATTACATGGGACTTCTCTCGCTTTATGATATGGTAGTCAGAAAGACTGCTCTTACATTATAGTAACTAGTCTTGGAACGCTATATGTTAAATAAATAAGATTAAATATAAATTATAAAAAAAATTATATTATATATGGCAATACTAATTAATAAGGAGTACAACTGTATATAAACGTAAACCTATAATATTATTATAAATTATATATTAATAATAATATAACAAACGAGAATCAAAAAAAGGTATATCAGTTCTCATATTTACACTATCATTAAATACCCTCATATAATAACAATGATGCTCTATTCTAAATAGGGTATTTAAATACAGCGCCAAAAATAAAATCACACACATACGTACTCTGTTCACTTAGGTGTGAACTAGCGTGTGTAGACAAAAGTATTTAACCACTACTCTTTCACTCCTAATTAAAATAACACGCTATCTTGCTAAATCTCTTCCACCCATCTTTCTCTTCTCACTCTATACATTAACATGAAATCTTGGTCCGTGTGATATAAAACCAATTAAAAATCTAGGTTACGTGATATGCTTTATGCAAAAATAAATTGCCTAAAAAACTTATATAGGTTTCCTGAAATTTTTCAGATTAAGAATATCACAGGAAGATACGAAACTATTCTAATCATATCTTGTGTGTGGGATCTGTATATGTATTAAGGTACGTGATATTACAACTATAAGATCGCGGAGTCCTTCTACAGTCATAATAATCCATGTTCGGGCACGTCAACTAGTTTTATGGCATTGGAAGGGAGAGGTGTTCCTACGTGGTCTGGTTTGTAATCACCTTGAACAGTTAAAGTTGCAGGACCATCACTAGTGAACTAAAGGCATAGTGATATACCTTTCAGTACACACAAAACATAATACTACACCAAGATATATACTCATCTTCATATATAAGACGTGATAAGTATATATATTATAAATAATAATATATTAATATTGTCATTTAAGAATATAATATAATCGATACGTGGATACTATGAGATATCTGATATATTATTTTATCGACAGTTTAAAATGTTGCTAAATATTGTAACTATTAATAAATATCTATATGGATGTATATAGTATTGCTTAATATATTTTAAAAGTGTAATATAATTAATATATTAAATTAGTATATAGATGAGTAATGTATGTACTGTACAAGATAATATTTAATTAGACAAAAAAATATTAATTAATATATATAATATATATACAGACTATTATAATAAAAGTAATAATAAATATATAATATATAATATATAATCTGGAAGTCGTCGAAGCAAGATGGATACCCATGATATGAGTATAAATAATAAATTCATATATATTACTTAGAATATTATTTAAAAATTAAGTAGATACGATACACGTATAATTTATCTAGATTCAATAAAAATTATAGTATAATTTAATTTTTATGCGTTAACGTGTGAATTAGATAAAACTATTATTTCTATATAATACATAATAGATAATTAAAATGCAATCCTTTATTGTAAAGATTTTACATATTAAATATTATCCGTTTTTGTACAGTTGAATCGGTATTATAAAATTCACGGAAGTGGCTACTCTCAAATAAAAATTTCTTATATTATATTTAATTTTATCATACTACTCTATACTACATGTAAATAATAATCTTAATAATCGTTTATATATATAAAAAATAAATTATATCATATAAGACACAGCGAATAATAAACATATTTATCGAATATTACAGTCAAAACGACTATTATATTATATCAATATATGTTATACTGATTAATGATAGGTAGGGCTCTATCACATAAATAGAACAATTTATATTGATATGATGCGAGGTAGATAATAAATTTAATGAGAGGCAAGTCAGTATATAATCATTGGTAGAGAGAAAAATCTAGCAAAACATAAGGCGAACACGCGCCGTACAGTGTATGTCTACTTAAACCCTTATAAATTTTCTCGGTCTTTATTATAAATTGGATTAAATTTACAATCAAGTCTTTAAAGAATTTATATAACTAAAGGTTATATTTACAGCAAAGCTCTTTGTTAAGAAAGACACACACCAATATGTAGACACTCATTTGCTATCATAAAGTTAAAGAAAAACATAACTGAACATATATAATTAATAGCTCTAATTAACATAATTTAAAATTAGAAATCCAATTTAGAATACATTTTGTATATTTGTACTTAGACGTCTGATCTTATGTGTAGTATAATTTCTTTGCACTCTGGACGTATGGGTTAAGTTCTGTTTACAATACTAGTTATTGATACAATTTGTGGATCGAATGTAACGGTACAATAAAATAACTCCTCATAAGCTTCACTTTTTCATAAAGGATCTAGATTATTATAGTATAACTGATCAGGTACAAGAGCGAGTAAGATTGTAACTTAGTATAATAGCCCTCATATAACCAATACTAGACATTCGGTAAATCCAGGTATATAAAATATGTATTGTATATTAGACTTTCGTTATATCTTAACTTCCACGTCTTAAATATGATAGCGAAAAATGTGAGCATTATTTATGTGCAAGATTTTAGTATATGAAATTTTATGTATATCTGGTTAGTTGTTCCTTCTATAATTTTTTTATCATCATATTGAATTACTTGAATTGATTCAGTAGTTAATCTACAGCTGTGTTTTTCTTTATTATATATAGATTGTTAATTTTATGTAACTTATTTACAACTCATTAAATTGCATGTTTAAACGCCATTCGTGCCTTTGATTTATTATATTAAGATAAAAAATAATTTTACACTTATCAAGTCTATTATCTAATAAACCATCAGCTGTAGTGTATATAAAAAATAAGAAAATATGATCCTAGCATAGGTACATAAAAAAAAATTTATCATAATATTTAAGTATTTTGGTTAGAAATATAATGTAAACAAGAACATTTTCATTTAACAATGATACCCAATATTTACGTATTATTAAGTTTAATAAATAGCACTTTAGTTGTGTATGGTAGTTGTATGGTAGTTTATGGTTATCTTAGAATTGGTTGTCAAGAGGTAACTATAATAATAATCTATATCATATCATATATTTATATTATTTTATAATAAAAAGATATTACACATATATTTAATATATTCTAACAACTAGCTTCGCGCTTTCCAGCAACGGCCTCTTCAGGATGAGTAAAATAAAACTTCGAAGACTTCTGCGTTGTGTGACTCCAAAGACGATATGCTTTATTGACTGGAATCGGAATTGTTGTATTTAGATCGTAACAATAAACTAAAACAACATACCATATCCAGTCTAATATAACATCATCTTTGGAGTAAGTTCACTTAATAACGCAGAGAGTTACTTTCAGTATATTATTTTAAGCTCACCTGAAAGAGGCGTGCGAGAAGTAAGCGGCGAAATAGATTAGGAAATGGACAAATCTCTAATATTATGTATTTTTTTTTATAAGAATTAAACATTCATGACAAATTGTGTAGTTAAAGCGTAGTTTAGTTTATATTGTTATATGTTAAATATCTAAATTATTTAAAGTTTATATGTTTAAAATAAAATAATGTAATGTAAATACTCTATAATAAACATACATAGGGCATTTATCTATGAAAGAATATTATAATTATATTTAATCTATATAATATATATATAATATTATATTAATAATATATATATTTATAATATTTATTATATATATATATATATATAATTATATATATATATATATTTACTTGAATTAATATATAATTTGCTCATTGTATATACTAAACATACATTTAATGTTTTAAAAGACGTGATTGTTTTATATATATATATAACTATATTATATTGGAAATATATATATATTATAATATATAATAAAATAATATTTATATATTAGTATATTTATATATATATATATAATTATATATATATTATATATATTAATTATATATATATATATGTTATTAAAATAATATTTATATATATATATATAAATTGTAAGTTATTATAAATGAGTATAGATACCTTTTGAAATATATAACAATTTTATTTTTCATTTATAAAAAAAAAAAGTTCTGTGATTGTATTATAATAAAATGGATAACTTGGTTAAAATTATATTATTCTAAGATAATATTTAACAGAAGATCTAGGTATACATTATGATATTACCAGTGTTTCTTTTTAATTTTTGAGTAACGTTAATATTATAGTACTAAAAGGGAAATGCGACGCTATATATATATAATAATACTAAAGTTTAATATGAAGTAAATATTACTAAGTATAATAGTAATACTTGTTATATATAAATTAAAAAAAGAAAATAAATTGAACCTAAAAATTATTTTTATTAAATTAACTTATAAATGTATTTATAATATATACTTTTTATTTTAACACTAACAAAATAAAGGATAAATGAACATATATCACTTACTTATTCAAATTTGTATATATATTTACACTATAATATATCGTTGATCCTGTTGATATTTATAAACCTATCAACTTCTGCGAGAAGATAAGATATTTTGGCTTCATCCTAAGAATGAAAAAAAATACAAATAAATTGACGTATACCAAAATTAAAAATCGGTTTTAAGGCTTCACTTTATGATATGTTAATAGAATGATATAATTATTATTATATTTCTATTATTGTTCGCCTTATATTATATATAAAATTACTTTTAATAAATAATAGATGATTTTTCTCACTGGGTACACTTCTTCGACCTTGTACCTAGTATTTTTTTTTTTTTTATTAATAATGTTTATATTTATCTATAATAAATATTTCATAATCAGATGTGATATATATTAATACAAGACTACTCCAGATAAATATCATTTACGTCTGTCACTCATATTCAACCATTATTCTTTTACACCTATAAAATTAATCTCAGATACCTTGATACTTTGACACTGTGTATATGTACCTTTAAAAATTATATAGGGTATTATAGCATCAGATTATCGTGCTATTTAAAATGATATGCATGTCAAAAATAAATTAGGTTCTTCAGTCTATTTATATATTATTTTCAGATTTGAATAATACAAATGAGAATAATATTGATCATTAATAGGTAATCAGCATAAAGATAAATAATAGTAAAATGGAACTCCTAAGGATATCAAAACGACTCGATCTTCTAATTTTTAAATCTTTACTTGTATTAATAAATAATTAAAAATTATTTAACTTATGTTCGAATCGTTCATAAAGAAGTTCTCTCATATCGTTTAGTAAACTTATTATACATTATATATATATCTTATATATTTAAATTACTTTCATAATATATTAATTTATTACTATATTCTGTAGAATATACTTCTCAAATCTAAAAATATTGACTTTAAATTTTGAATAATTAAATAATTTAAATCTATTTCATTACAAATTTCTTCAACGTACGCATAGTCTCACTATAGTTCTGATCCTAGACCTTTCTTAAATAATTAATTAATAATGTAGGAGTTTCAATCCATCCAAAATATTAATAATTATAGTACGAATGAGTTTGACGAGTACTTCAAAATCATATATGAGTGCATTTTAATTTAGGAATTAAGTATAATAGTTTCTTAATGGTGGTAACATATATATAAAAGAGAGTAATTATCTTAATCAATAACTGTTACCTAGGTATAAAGTATTATATATATTATTTTGTTCGCTTGTGAAACAATTCACTAATGAGACAATAAATAATTATTTCCATATATGTGTTATAATATATCATATGTATTTAAACTATAATTTAGTCGTCCCTCTTCTTCCGATGGAAACAAAGAGACAAATATGATTTCATTAAATATTCAGTATTTATATATATAAACTCTGCCTTATAACTGTTCGAGGTGTTATAATTCTCTATCTCATACAGATACTGGGCCCACTGCTTACAAATCACTTTGCAGTACTCGAAAAATCTTAGTTTCCTAATTGAGAATAAAAAAGATTCACATAAATTTAACAGAATATATCTTTCACAATTATTTCTTTCTCAGGAAATAGTTCAATGAATATTTACATAACCATACTTTTTATACAATAAAATTATATATCACTAAGTTATTTTATAAATACCTACAGGTATAAACTATATATAATATAATACTTTCACTCACTTTTAATATAAAATTAACAGTCAACAAGTTTTTATGCACGGCTCATCTCAGCCACGTTCGAAGCTCTACTCCCGATTCTCTCTACACTCAATTGCCTCGTACCTCATCGTTTCACTTCGGAACCTTATTTTTACAAATGAGAATAAACTCTTCTATTTTACATTAGATACATTTTTGTTTTTAAATTCTCACATCATGACCATATCTATCTTAAAAATTTTAATGTGTAAAATATATATATTATACATATATATATATATATATATATATATATATATAATTATCATATATATATATTATATTATATATTATTATTAATATATATATATATATATATATATATATATATATTAATATTATATATATATATATATATATATATCTATATATATATATATTAATATTTATATTAATATTATATATATATATATATATTAATATATATATTATATATATATATTACTCAATTATATATTAAATAATATATATATATTAATAATATATATAAATTATATATATATAATATAATATTTTATTTATTTATAAATATATATATAAATATATATATTATAAATATATATATATATTATATATATATATATATTTAATATATATATATATTATATATATATATATATATAAATATATTAATTATATAATTATTAATATTATTATATATATAATTATATATATATATATTAATATTATATATATTATATATATGATTATATATATAATATTATTAATAATATATTAATATATTAGACTTATATATATATATATAATATATATTATATAATATATTTAATTATTAATATATAATATTATTATTAAAAAGCTTAATATATATGCATATTTTTTAGGTTGCAAATATTTATAAATATTATAATATATAATATTAATATTAATATATTAATATATATTATTAATATTATAATATATATATAATATATTAACTATTAAATATATATTATATATATTATATATAATATTTATATATTAATATATATATATATATATATATTATATTTATATATTAATAATATATATATATATTATATTAATATATATTATGTTACCCACAGTTTAATATAAAAAAAACGTATTGTTAGCAAAACATTTTATAAAAAGTATATATAGATATTAATTATATATCAATAATGAAAATTTTATCAGTACATTTTTAAAAATATTAAGATTTTTATATATATTTTTAAAAAATGATAATAAATTATGTGTAAATATTATTTGGTATCGGTTTCAAAGAGGAATAGTATTTATTTTGCTAAAAAACATTACCTTCTTTTTATTTCTTTTATAATTTTGTGAAGCCTGTAGATGAGGAAACGGAAAACATTCGTCAGAATATTCCGCCAAGTTACCTTTATGGTTCTCTCTCAATTGATGATTTCGTTCAAAGATTAGCCCAAGCTGGTTTTATTGATCCGAAAGTGGAGGAGAATATTGTTTTCATCTTATATGAATTGAGTGAGATATTTATTTATTTATGATGTAAGATAAAAGAAAATTTGATGTTGCTTATAAAAATTATTCGGAATGTTACTAGACGAACGAAACTAATTAATAATTGTCAGTAAATATAATCCATTTTGAAAGTTAAAAATAGAACATAGAAAATTGAGAAGTTCTTTCATTCTTTCTCGCCCCTAAGACTAACGCTACACAAGCACGTGTTCATCACCCTTCTAGCATTCAGCTACAAGACTACCATCGGCGGAAATATGAACATCGTATTTTACAGATTGACATTATTTAACAAATAATACTTCACGCAATTATATATACATACGATATACATTTTTATTCAAACACAATCAAATTGACAAATGTGCTGCGTTGACAAAGAAAGAAAAACACCCTCGAGAAGAACTAGTCTGGAAAAGGAGGGGGAGAAAAGGAGCAGGAAAGAAGAGAGATCAAGCGAAAAGAACGAATTAGATAGATATGAGAACCAAGAAGACTGATTTGACATCTTAGTAGGATAGGGTACTATGACTAGGCAGGGATGCTTATATGTCATCTATCCGAACCCTAACCAGCGTGGGCAAGATTCGCGGCGGAGCGCGTACGAGGGCACCTGACCACTTCAGTGACATAGACTCGAGCAGAACTGGTAAAATTCATAAAATATTAACTATCAGAAACTCAATGCACCGGAATACGGCATCATGATAGTAACGTATTGAACACATGCAACTAAATTTCTCCACACCTTTTCTAATCTTTGATTTTCTCAAAACCAGGATCGGACGGGCGGGGTCGCAGAAACGAACGCGGAATGTGTCCCCACCTGGCCAGGACCCAGCAAAGACGCCAACTCCAAAGAGTTCGCGACAAAAAAAATTTGCGTTATATTATCGGTCACTTGCGTTCCTGCGACGCAATATCATGACCTTTGGATTGAGAATTGGAATTAGCAAATACCCTCACACGGATCAATGGAAAAAAGACGAAAAACTTTTTTGAATTAAAACCCTATGACTATTCATGCGGCTCCGCCGAACAGACCAGCATTCTCATTAGCATCTTAGTAAACTTCATGAGGGACATAACAACTTGGACTCAATCATCCATCTTTCTGGAATTGTCTATATCCTACAGATTGATCATTCACAAACATTTTTTTTATTAATTATTTAAAATTTGAAATATGCTAGGGATTATTATCTCTTTAACAGTAGAGGAATTTGTTATTTGGACAATCGCGTTTGATCTGAAATCGCTTCAGACACTGACATTTAAATTGTCGCTTTGGGATTCGGGCACGAATTTCACACGAGACTGGTCTGCGAGGACAATTGAAAAAGGATAAATCATAGTTTTCTTTCCGAGAGCACATCTACCAATCACTCATAAAAGGTTCCTGTCCAATGAGAGAATATTTTTTACATACTCCAGCAGGTTTTACCACCAGGTATAAAACACTCTTATTACCAACTAAAACTCTTCCTATCTACAGCTTTTTCTTCATGCTGCCTTTCTTACATAACCTTCTTGTTTTATCCACTTCCTAAATTTTTCTTTAAGCTATATCAACGAATCAAAAATTATCAGTCTACTACATAACTATATCATTGTTTAACGCGTTCGTGTAGTTAGGACAAATAATTCTTGTCGGAGATTTGTGATAAGGATAAATCAGGTCTAAAGTGCAGTTGACGTAGTTTCTACATCGTAAGTAGTCTTTTGCCTGTACCCAAAGAATGACAATGTCGGGGGAGATCCCCTTGGTCTGCATTCATAAGGAAAGAATTAATCACACAATTTGGATGGGCAAAGTTGAGAATAATTAGAAACCCAGTCATTACCTTTTTCATTTACGTAATGACGATAATAATTTGTCAATCTGCCAAGTCTCGCCGCTAGTTTCGATCCAGGAGAGTTAACTACTCTGTATGTGACATAGGCGATACGGTGTATCTCTACTTTATTAATCTTTCCAAAGCTTGCATAATTGTCTTGCAAGAACGACGAAACAAACATCACCACCTCGATTCCACTCAATACACGTTGGGGTGTTAGCCCTGTGTCTTATACAATGACCTATTGTAAGCAAAACGAGCAGAAAAAACGCCTAGCGATAATGGAAAATTACCGCCTACGAGACCAGAAAGCACATAACTCAACATCAACGACGTTAAATACTTTGAGAAACAAAGCTACTTATACCTTAGCAGCCTCCATCCCGCTTTACAGAGTGCCGAGAAAAGGTAACCGCCATGATGTCTGTATGCAACTCTACACACGAAACGCGTATTTCGGCACTGGGCGGAACAGGCCACAAGACCCACCACAGATTACTTGAAAATGGGGTGCTCTCTTAGGATATTAACCCCCTGCTTCCTTCCAAAAAACCACCTAAGACATGAAGAACACTATTCTATTATTACAGAAGTCGTCAAACGTTAAACTTCGTTCATCTTTTTTGGAAAGCACTATGTAATGTAACCTCTCTCGGATACGTGTTTCTCCATTCGCATAATGTTGAACCACAGTGTCCGAGCCCCTAACTAGCAGATTGAGGATTTAGAACATGTATATATACAAAGAAGAATTTGAAATTCCATCTATTCAGTGCATTTTCCTTAGTAGATGTTAATATAAGATTTGTGAGAATTATTGAGAACATGTTGGAAAATTAACACTTATGTGACCATTTGTTTTCATCTATCTTGATGTTAATATTGCTTTAATAACCATTAACGGTATTCTTGTTTTATTTACATCAGCAAAAACCCTATTCTCGTATACCCTTTCATTCTATCTTCTTCAATCTTTTAATAACTTGGAGCGATAGATAGTATGGGAAAATGGAGAGATAATCCGTGGCAATATTTTTTCTTTCCCTCTTATAAAAAAGTATTCTTCAGGATTGAACGCAAATTGAACTTTGATGGCCCATTCCTTTGCCATTTTATGAATTTTTCAAGGCTTTATTATCTTAGATTAGCAACCCAACGGTTTTGGCTGATCAGTTTAAGTAAATACGACATTTATTAAAACCGAAACTATGATTCCTAAAATTTATCTAAAGACCACCAAGTAATAGCTGTGCTTTTCTTTTCAATGGGATAGGAGAATATAGTTTTTCTTTTCTCCATTTATCTCAAACGTACGAGAGCAAAGGAATCAGTACGGTCATCTGCTTATATCTTTTGTGCCAATACGCTTACTAAACCGATCTTACTTATGCTATCCGAGTAATTGAATTATTGATAAATCTTACTGAAATCCTAAATATGGAAATCTTAATTTTAGCAATGGCGCTCAATGCAAATTAATTTCTGCTTTAAACAGTATCAAAAGCTCCCATTATCGTTTGCTGCCACCTTAAGCCCAAAACAAACTTAGCGTTCTTTTTTTTGAATAAGGAATTTGACTGGGTTGTTGCAATCGATGTTAAGGGATATGAAGGCACAAGATTGCTCGGAAAACGGAAGAACAAAACCAATAAATAAAAGAACGAGGGCAAGAAGATACATCTGTCGGAAATGCAAATGAGTTGTTAGCTTGCAGCTTTACAATAGGAGCTGATAACCCTATAATTATTTTTCATTAAAACCTAAATAATAAAGAGAACGTTTAAAGAAATTAGCCTTCTCTAATTTCAACCTTCAATTTGTTCCATTAAATGAGTCTAGCTACAAGAACTACAGACTTATGATAATGGGTATTCTATATCCTTCGAATAAACAATTATATCATCGAGATAAATTAATGCATTAATTCCTAACTGTTTCGCAAAAACGATTCCTATGGCTTAACATACACATTGAGAGAATTTTTTTTTCACACCTCAGTTAATACATATAGACATATACGGAAATTGTCATCAGTGAGAAGCAAAAGAAATAAATAATGCTTTGCTTTCATCAGCAACTTTTATGCCATAAGGATTTGAGGAAACATCTAAAACTTGAAAAAAAATATATGTGAATTTCCTAACTTGGAAATCGTTTCTTGCACATTATGAATCGGAGATTGAAGAGGTATAATACATTTATTTAACTTTCCTAAAAGTCCAAAAATTAATTCTTTGTTTATTTGAAGTCACCTTTGGCCGCGATGTATTAATATGAGAATGAGGACCATATGACCCAGAGATTCGATGAATGAGGAAGTTAATCAAATTCTCGATGATAACCCTTGAATAATACACCTCGTCAATCCAGACTGTTAATGTCAGCCTGAAACTTTTATGTGGAAGCTGATAATTTGGACTATAATTTTATATAAAAACTATTTTGTGTTGGGTCGGGGCACAATTGTCTATACTAATTCACCCTAATGGGACTACATTTAGACTCTGTTCATCCCTAAAGCACATGACATTGTGCGTATAAAGAAATACTTAAAATGGTGCTCAACCATTTGAAGCAACATTCTTGAAAGCACCAATAAAATCGGATTCTTTTTTAGATTTGGAAAGTAGAATTTCCTTATAAACATTGCGAAGTTCATCATCAGATAAACCTTGAGACGATTCTATTTTATTTATAATAGAATAAGAGCTTCGAAGAGCGAGAGGATTTCCGAGGAACCCCTCACCTCCCCCTATGAAGCAAAAATCATTTCAAAGAAATTTAAAGAATCCCGACTTGACTTCAAGTCCAACCAATTGAGTGATCTCTTTTGCACATATGAATTCCTGTGTTATAGAAAGATATATTGGAATATAGATTTTTTTCCCACTTATACAGTTATATTGAATATCATTTATGCGGCAAAGTTTCCCGCTTGAGATCGGGTATTCAACTGAGAGTATATCGCTTTAGAATTAGACGTCTCGACTTACTGTGTTCCGGCACAATAACAACCATTAGATTTGCATCGTTATAAATAGAAAATCTAGTAACGAAAGATTCACTTCAAATTTGAATTGGTAACTGAATTGGATGTAGAAACGAACTCACAGAATTTGATGATTTGACTTTTCTCAAATAAGTGAGGACGATATATTGTTACATGCATATTATAGAGGATCATAACTGGTTTTATTGGGATTCTAATTAAAATAACAAACCCAGAGGAATATCTATTTGTGAACCCAAACTTATTGGTCACCCTCATAACAAACACTTCATTTTTCTAAAAGTCAAAAGCGAATATAGGTAAAAAACCTATAAAAATATCCGTACCAAGAAGCATGTTTCCGCTACAAAAAACATTTGATTCTCCAAAAACAATATAATTGACGTGTAACATGAATGATTATTAACAAACATTTGGAGATTTGACACGGTCCCCAGATTGGGGTATTAACGTTTCCAGAAAATTATAGATTTTAGTAGTAAGACAATGTTGTTTTTCTTCTAATTTGAGGAGGATATATAACTTCTCTCTAATAAAATTCTGAATCCTTCCATCTCAATAAGAGATTACACCACTTCCATTATCGTAATGTCACTTACTTATACATATAATTAAACTTCGTACTCGACCCGTCAATCGATTAACATAATAATACTTTCCCTTATATAAGAGGATTGTCGTTCGTCAACACTATTTTACATTTAAGTTGAGACACGGATTTGAACTTAACTATATTAAACAGATATCGCCTTCTCTTAAATTGGACATCACGACATTCTGAGGCCTAGAATGTGTGTGTGGTCCCATTCAAAAAAAAGACCCTCTAGAAGAAGAAGATAATATAATGAACAGAATTACGAAGAGGAATGTGCGGATTACGAAATTTGCATCAGCTGAGTTTCGGGAGAATATCGTCGGGCAATATATGCTGGAATTTAAAATTGTAGGTCGTTGAATTCACTGTTGCCCAAATGAAATATTTCTCTCAAATTTATTTATAAAACGCTTAAAATTTTAAATCTCATTATCCTTTGTTACTCTTACCCTTAACACTTCAGGAATTTATAAGTTTCCATTTTTCCTATTTTTTGTCATACTTATTTTTAGTTTCGGTCTGTCATTTCACGTATAACCGCGGTTTCACCTTTATTAAAATGCATATTACGACCTTATTGCATAATTATCACCCTTAGTATATGAACTTGTCATATTTTGGCACCGATTCCCATTTAATCTTTCATTTATAAATTTATTTTGAGCAAAAATTTGAGTTAAATATAATATAAACTGCGGTATAAATTTGACCTTTTTTGGACAAGCGGACAGTTTTATATCTAAATACTTGCTATCTGATTATGATTAACACTGGAGTTTAATAGTAATATAAATGACTATTATTTATTATTAGAATAATTTGATGATTTTGAATGGTTTTATAACCCATAACCGACGGTATACCTTCCTCGAAAAATGGTATGCGTATTTGCGCAAAATTTCCTGATCGGGCAATTTAGCCTGCAGATAAACCCCTAGGATGAATGAGATTTGAAACACAAATTGCAGAAAGGACGGAAAGATATACACTAAATTAGAAGACCGTTAATCCATGCCGATTATTTCACAAGCTCAAGACAAATACAAAGTGTTTCCTAGCAACAGTAAATTATGACCACAGTTAGTAAAGAACTGATTTACTAGATGAAAAGAATAAGGAACTTTTTAACATTTAAGAACTGATGGGTGTAATGAGTAGGGGTAGCTCACTAGGAGAGATTTTTCATCTGATTGTTGGGTATTGAATAACCGGATTGATTGAACAGAATATTTGACATTCTTAAAAAGAGAAGCCACTATATTTACATTATTAAGACATACATTGTTCTTCCGTAAACTACGTCTATGTACCTGTTGAAGGTATCGAATTGTTCAATACAAAATTCTTCATGGATAATCTTTTGGAATTCTTTCAAATGCGTTCGAATAGTATCTAAATCTTGACACAATAACGAAAATGAACGAATATCTGTTATCGTCACTAAAAACTTATATGGGTAGTCGTGCTAAATATAAGAGCGTGTCACTAGGAATCTCGATGTGAAGCACATGTTAAATGACTTCTCGAGCTTCTGTTAAGAACTCGGGCGGCAACGGAGTTGTTAGGGCCACTTTGTTACTTAACAAAGTCATATCATAAACTTTTCGAACTCAGTGGATTTTAGGATACGAATAGGTAATTTGACAAAATCTGGAGGTCATTCTAGATTTTTGAATGATTCCCATGTGACAGTTCTTTCTAAGTATAGCGTAGATTGAAGTCAAAGTTTATCTTGATAAGGTTCTTATTTGAGGAACAAAACTATATATTAAGGCCCATCTCAAGTTTTATATCTATATAATACGATTGTAGAACTTGTATCCATATGGGAAGCAAAGCCTTCAAGTGCAGTTTAAACTCCATAATATAATTCTGGCTCCCACACCTCAGTTATATTAAAAAACACTCATTAATCAATAATGAAATATTCACGGCCATAAGGGAATGAGAACAATCTGTCATCTAGTTATAGAATTGGACGCTATGCATTACCGTATCTCCCAGGAATTAAGAGATAATATCATGATTATATACCGAAGAAATATTTTGATAGCTATCACCTTTCGTCACCCTGGAATTATTAGTCTACAATTATTATATTAGCATAGGTATTTGTAGAATGATGTTGTCCATAGATTAGTGATAAATGTCATCTAGATAGACTAATGAATGGAAGATATTCAGCAATCATATTTTTGAATTGGAACAACACAAAGAAAATCCCAAAAATAAATTCTTCCAGAAAAAATATCAAAAATATTATATGGAAAAAGCTAAACTTAACGCATATTTTACAGCGTTGTCTTGAAAAATATTCATGTGGACATTCACAGATATATATATATATAATAAAGCTCATTAATTTAATAAATTAATAATTTCCGATAATAATGTTTAATAATTAAAATTAATAAAAAAAAATAATAATAGAAAAATTTGCTAACTCAGTCCTGTCTGCCCACGCCGCTTTGGAGTGGTCAGATACTTACCTTACGGAAATTCTGAGTCTTCTCACGAATTGTGGTTTAGAACGATACTCAGAACTTGATCTTATAGATCGAAAAGATAACTACCAGTTATTTTCTTATTTCGTTCATAAAATGTTTTCTCTAATAAACATACACTCAGAGGATAAAAAATTTTCATCAGGAAAGATGGAAAATTGAATATATATATATTATATATATAAATATATATATACTATATATATTATATATATATATGTATATATTATATATATATATATATATATATACTATTATATATATATATAATATAGTTATATATATATTAAATATATATATATATATATATATATTATGATAATGGATACCTTTCCCTTTTAAATTTGGTATATAAAGAGAAAGCTATTAATTTTGGATAGCGCATGAATTCGATTGCATATCATATCATATAGATAGCACCACTTCAACAGTACATGACCATCCTTCAACGAATATTTATAGGTGATAAATTTATTTCTTATGAGTTATATGTAACCCCAAATATCACGGATTTATATAAATTAAAAATAATAAATAACTTTCTCTCATTATAACAATTTAGTGAAAGTTAAATAAAGAAAAAAGATAGAAAATATTACTGCAATTTACTTGAATTGCTACAAAAATTTTTTCCAAAATTGTATTACTCGTCATACAATATTTTTCCAACCTCGAATATAGATTCACACATTCTGTGTAAGCTACTATAAACATTTACTCCAACAATTCGAGCTACAACTTGCCCAGAGCCTTCAAATTAGGATGCATCATCTTTAATTCCTATCCCCTCTAGATAGAGTATATATTTTAAGTGCTATATATATATATATATATATATGTATATATAACTATATAATTCTATATTAACCTATTTCAATGATTTAATAAGGAAATATAATATTTTTTGTATATATATAATATTATTATAAAGTAAATATTTATAATATATTATAAATTATAATATCTGATATAGTAATTGACAATATTTTATGTATATAAAATTAAATTATTTCATTATATTCTGATCATCATTTATATTGACGTCTAAGAGGCGTTGTGTGTCTTAGTCTCTTACACTATTACTAGACCGTTGAATTTGTAAAGATTAAAAAATAGATTGAAGAAAAAAAGAACAGACAAAAAAAAAACCAACAACAAAATTGTTTCTCTGCTGTAATGAAAATATTAACAAGTTATTAAAAATCTGTCTTTTACACTCTGACGTTTTTATTTGGGTGACGCACGTGAAACTCACCAGAAATTATCTTGGATTTTTGTCACTTGTCAATATGAAGGACACAAAGTGCTAGCCTCATGAAAAAATCAGGTCTCTTTTTACAATACTAAATGAGTTATAACATAACTTATTCTTATTTTTATTTACGATTTGGTCAATTAGTACTTATATGGATCTCTAAAAAGATTATCTCTTATATATTTAACAATATATATAAAGATACTTCAGAAAATATTTTGATAAGAGAAAAAATGTATAAAGCTCACGAAATATTATTAATAACAAAACTCAGCTGTGCATATTTTGAATACGGTAAAACAAATATTTATTGTATGGGCTACTTGTGAGATAAATTATTTTGATTCGTTCACTCAAAAATCATACGAAAGAAAAATTTGGATATTACTTTACTCAATATATAGAGATATTTGTAATCACTATAATGTATTAATAAAGAAAAGAATTATTTTTTATTAATTGTTCAACCTTAGGTAGTAGTCTGAGCAAGAGACCTACAAATTGGGACGTATGTTTTCCGGACCAATTTAGTTGATATCAATGACCTTTTATCCGTTATACAAACTACTTTTTATCCTCAAATGTGTGATCGTTGGATTATTCCTCATCTATCCATGGAAGGAAGATAAAAATGGATATGTCTCCACAATAATATGGTATATAAATATGCTCATCAAATTGTATATAGTGAAAAACGACGATTTACTACGTTTGAAATAGAAAATTTCTTGATGCATTAATCAGTTATCAAACATATGTAGTAGTACCCATCTCTTTCGGTCGCTATTCAAAATTACTTCTTGATTGAAAAATATAATTACTTCAGTAGATTTATTAACGTGGAATTAGATGAGGATAAAAATATAGTGATACTAAAATCTTTCAAAAAGGGATAATTTGTATAGCCTATATTGTGATACAAATAAAGCCATAATATTGAAATATATACTTGAAAATTAGATAGTAAAACGATACAGTATATTTGATCCACCAAAAAATTTTACACAATGGTAATCAGCAGATGCGTATTAATAGATTAATTAGTCCTGAACTGGGACAGGCCAGTTCTTCTTTTTCCCATGTTTCTATAAACTCACCTTTATTATTATATTATATCAGAGTATTGTGTTTACATGGAGGCAGTGTGTATCACTCCACCAAATGGGTATAGAGATCGGGAATTTCACAAACTCCAAGATTTGCAATACGGGAATGAAGTGAATTACTTGTGGATCTACGTAGATAGAAATTAATATTAGGAGTCTTTCTTACAAATAATAAATTTTTATACTAGTTTACAAATATAGTTACAAATTAAGTCACATATACAAATCAATATATGCACGGTTATTACAGTTTTTAATTTCTATTACTCTTTTATATTAATCATAATCAGTACTAAGAACTAATATTTACCAATATATATATGTAAGATTATGACATCTTCACTTCGTAAAGTCGTAATATTAAAATATATTCTTAATATATGCATGTGGATAACAGAATAAATTTAATAGCTATTTTAATAAACTATACTATATATAGTTTCTTTCGTTTACATTTTTCATTGTTAAACGATTTTAATCACCTCGAACGTAAAGATTATAGCTTATAATTTTTATTGTCACGATATGAAGAGAATCTAATATTTGGACTAACCATAAAGATAATAGAGAGATATAGTGAGGGTGGTGGTGAGGGTGGAGGTAGTGAGTGAGGTAGTGGAGATTAAGTAGGATAGGTTGGGTGCAGCATCTTGATAAGAATTGTTGTGATACAAATATTCTTGTTTACCTCCTCATAAATAAACATCAAATATGTGTGCTGGTGTTAACTAATCAGACTAGTTAAGCCGCTTACAGAGCCCATCTGGGCCAATGTTATGCGTCAGATGCTTTGCGTTATTCGAACAAATTTGCCAACCAAGAAAGGTTTGTGATCTGTGCCATACACTCTCCTTTATTGGATACCCAATAAATTATATTTTCTAGTAATTCACACATGACCACGTTATAGCAAGGCTTCTCTATTCAATCGAAGCTATTAGGTTTCTCTCGTCTTGCTTCAACATTCCTTTGAACGCGAATGAATATTGGTCTGCGTTACCATTTGAATCTCTCTGTGCGAGGACTGCCCCGAGACCTATTTCACTCCACTGGCATCAGTGCATAAAATAATATTCTTTAGTTGAAGTCGTTGCCAATAAGGTTTCATTGTATTGTTATTATTTGTTTAAGAATATTCAAAGCCTTTTGTTGTTCTGAGAACCAGCATTAGCCAGACATGAACTCTCTACCCACCCCTTTTTTTGAGAAAAGCCCTGTTGACGGCAAATCCCTGTGCAACAAAACAGAGAAAGATCGAGCGAACATAAATTGCAGTGATCAAAACGATGTGAAAGGCTCCACGAAAAAAGTAACCAGTGCTGAACTAATTCTGATTAGGGTCTGGAAAGTGACTCTATAGCATGCAGTACTTCTAACCTTTACTAGGAATCTGCAGAAAGGACCCTTCCCCAATCATACTAATTTAAGAACCCAAGACTAAACGTAACGTCCTTTGAAAAAGTTTTGCTTTTTCCAACTTGATTTTTAAAGCTTTGAATATTCTCGCTTTATAGAGCTATTCAAAAAACACAATAACTGTGTCTAGAACTACAAGATAGGTGTGTAATATATGTCATTAGAATAGATTCAAATAATGTCAATCAAGGATAGATAGAGAGAGAGCAAAATGATGGAATACATGATAAACAGTGTTGAGAAAGAATAGCTGCACTGTCCGTTTTATGGTTATCAGAGGATGAGTTCGCTAGAACGTGGAAAGCATTTCTACTCCATTCTGGAAAGTAATTAACCATGTCATGAATAATGATAATGTCCATTTCTTATGTTGTAACGAAAGTGATATGAAAAGCGCGAAATTGAGGTATAAGTGGCGGCGACGTGAGCTATTTAAAGTCTCGACTTGTACGCCATAGGATATTTGGAGAAGTTATTAGAATTCACAGGACTTGAAATAATGTGCTTTAGGAATCTCCACGCTTAGAAATCGGTGTATTTTTGCACGATCTGGCAATGCAGTTTGTAAAAGGGAACATGCTTAATTTTATACCTCGATCTTCTAAAATCTGGTAAAATAACTTCTCGGAGACTTTAAGAAGAATCCCATTTGACTGGAAGAACTAAAAGTGGATGGGATGCGGAAGTAGAAGTGTTATCGGCGACTGACTCTAGTATATCGACATTAACAAGTGCAGATTTTGTTCAACCGCTTCATATTAGACGTGAAATATTGTGCCCGGAAGGAGAGATTGATTTAGTTTGAGGAAGTATAGAGTTTTGCGCGTTCGGGCAAAGTATGGACGTGTATAGATTTCTTGAATTTTAATCCATCTACTCCTCACTAGGCTCATACTCGTCGACTTATCCGATCTTTACTTCAGAGTCATACTACTTTCTTCATGTTCTTCTATTACAGTGAAATTCAAGCGCTGACTTCGTTTCCTCTCCTTAACCCTGCTTCTTGCATCGTCCTCTTGTCTACTCAATACCTCACTCTACGTGCGTCCTTCCTCTCTTCTCTCGCCTTTTGAAAGCCAGCTATTTCCCCTCCTATTAACCGCGTAATTTATCGTTTCAGAAAGGACCCTTCGCTGTCATCTACATCCTCCGGTTTCTTGCTCTTTGTACTACTCTAAGGATACTACTATCTCGAAAAAACTAAATTGAATTTCTTTAGAAACTATTGTATTCTGTGTAAATCCTGTCCATTTGTGACTGGAGCGCGGACACTTAAATATAAACAACTATTGACTAAAATTGTGCCGTCTTTTACACCACTTAAAACATTTGCTAAAAATGACATTTGAAAACAGACTATTTCTTTCTCAGAAACGAGGATAACATACTTAAAGATTTATATTGTGAAAAAGAGAACCAACCAACGAAATACATCAAAACGGACAATGCGTCGTTTGAGATATAGGAAGAAGAGGCTTCAATTTCACAGACTTAGGACAGAAAAATATATAATAATCGTAACTTGATCATCTGTCGAAATTTGGAACAAGTTCAATGAACATACAGTACTCCGTGCTCAGATAAATTAATAGATATGCGTTTTCAAAAGAAACAGTCCAGGATGAACATATTAACAGCGTCGTTAAGGCATTTTATCATGCGAAATGGATTAACAAATGAAATTCTTAATCTCAATGAGCGGACTCCAAACAATTAATGGAATACTACTTGTCCTCTTTTCCAGAACATTTTCATTCTTTAAAATCAATAGAGATGGGCAGCGAAAGGCGAGTACATTGCCCAGTTGAGCCAACCCGCTGAATAACATATTCCCACTAAAGTACATTTAATGCCGTTATAACTCCAATGATTAAACATGAATATGAACAATCTATCAATCAACCTCAAGTTAGCTTGGAGAGTTCTTTACACGACCATAAAGTTTGGGAATTCACTTACCAGATATTGAGATTGGTATATATACAAAGGCAGCCTCATAATTGTAAATCGTTTTCAATTCTAAGGATAGTATTTCTTATATCTTTCGAACGTCATTGTAGACGTAAGAAGAGGATAAACACCCCGACCTCTCATGTATAAGAGTGCAGACTTGGTCATCTCGTAGATAAACTCACTTTACACCTCTACGCAGAGTGAACGGTTTACTTCTAGGAACAATAATACTCGCTTTACCTTTATGCCAGGGATTATCATCCTATTTTATACACATTGTGAAATATATACAGAACGAATGTAGTAGATATTGAAAATATTGTAATATTGGCCTCTAATGGCGCAACTACGACGTTTGAGGCCGTAATTTCGGATTCTTTCTCAAAAAATTTGACATAGAAAAATAGATGAAAACTGATCCTGATTTTGATCAACAAATCGGCAGATTTACGAAAATGTGTTTTGTAGCAAGCTAGAATTTCGTTACGATTGATGCGGAAAAATAAGAATTAATGTAGGTTCAAATACATTCATTGCGTTGTGAGTTAGTAATTGGTTCTTAAGAAAAGTCTCTATAATGAAATATTGTATGATTTTGGATTATAAAATCAACTCTATTGAGGAGAGTTAAGTTCTTCATACAAGAGATTTGCAGGCTTTGATTCCATCAGGAATTCTAACTCCATTTTATTGTTATTCTCGCGTCGGGTTTTTCGGCAGCTCGGTTTTGAAAAGTAAATTATTTTGATAACCTTACCTGTTACATTGCGGTATTAATTTATAGTATAATTTGCACCCTTTATGAATAGATGAAGTGTTCTTGATTGTTTTGAATATATAGCAATGATTTACCTGGGTAACTTCCCTGAGTTAACTTTGACCCCTATGAAAAAGAAATTTGAACCCCTATGAACAGACGAATTTCTACTTGAACTTGTCTGATTTCTATTGTAATTTTACCATCAGATAACGTAGTGCATTAATTTTGGGTTGTGTTATATCTTTTTACCTTTTAATTACCCTTGAGTGTGATAATGTTAGCGATGTGCGTACTTGGCAGCTTTCTTTGAGACCCACGGCAGAGAATGTGGCTTTTAACACAATTTGAACCACAAAAGAACGAAACACGCATTCAGAGAGAGGTCACTAGGTGGCATGTCTTTCACGAGTTACGCACAAAACACCATCTGTTTGCGTCTATTCTGTTGCCTTTGGAGATAAGAGAATTGCAGAGTTTGAAGAATGAATTTTGAGGATACCAAGGCGTACTCTTTATACTGTTATGAGCCTCTGCGTGATAAGACAATGTGTTGGACGCCACATGTTTTCACCAGTTTTTGAGTATGAGTACACCCTGTTTTTGTGGTAGAAAAATTTGGATGGATTTTATTTGACGCTAAGCAATCTTTGGCCGTTCAGTGTTTGAAAGACGTGAGTTTTCCATTCATAATATACGTTTTGAATCTGCCCCTTAGGAAATTGAGTTTTTAACACATCAAAATCCTCAGTGTATGACCCATTGGAAAATTGACGGTTTAGCATTTGACTTTGAATTATTAACATAGAAAATAAAAGTAAACGACGCTGTTCGTCACTAAAACTTTACGTCATGCAGATTAACACCTGAATCGAGGAAGTTTGTAAACTTTTTTGAGCTTTAGTTAATGAACTTGGAAGCGAAGTGGCTGACTAAATTTTATGACTTAAAAATCTCACTGAAGGCTTCGAAGGAACTAATAGAGACCAAAGGATTTAGGGAGCAATATTACGCTTTTTCTTAAATCTTCCCATTACAAATTTAGAAATGGAAGAGTTCCGGTGTATTTCTTATAAGATATTGAAGCATTCCTTCCTTCATATTTTCACAAACGTACATAGCTCCGGCAATTTCTCGACCTCCCGGAGGTTAGATCTGTTCATCCTGGATTAGCTGATAAATCTATAGCCGTAAACCACGATCCAAGATCTCCGGACCTACCCAAGAATTATTTATAAACCCTACCAAGGATAGAAGGGATGATTTGGGTTATAGAGTTGCTCTCTACATAGAGCGGTCAGAATGCTGTTCACAACGTTTTTGACACTCCATGTTTTGCGAATTATTCGAAATGAGAAAAAGACGGGGTTTTTTAAACCTCACCGGATTCAGCCCCGGAGACTGATCTCTTCAGGAAGGATTCTCGCTCCGTTATTTCGTTATAGTGAGGAAACGTGTCAATAGTTGGTGACTCGCAATTGTATCGAGAACAGCATTTGAAAAAAATGAAAGTGGAATAATTTATACGGAAGCAGAAATATTTAATACCTATATTCTTATGTAACAGAAAAGCATTATAAACAAGAGAGACAGAAAGTATAGAGAGGAAAAATAAAACAATTAAGAAAAACTTGTAATGCAATGGAAATTGCATAAAAATATTGCCTGCCTGGCGTACACTTATTGTGGCAGTGTGTATACCAATGAAAAATAACTTCCGGGACAAAATTAGTAATAGGACTCTAGAAGAGATTTGCACGTTCAATAACAATAACATAAATAACTTAACATATATTAAAATTTACATGAAAAAAATAAAAAAATCTTTTATTTTTAATAAAATATAATCAAAGTATTTGTCGATCTTTCAGATTTAGGAAAAACTCTCCCAAAACAATGCCTTATATCCTCGTTCCGATGGATGAAAAAAATAAAAACTTCTGTGCGAATTGGGATAGGAGCACTGACGCTGCCAGCAGAATCACCGATGTTTGATAAATTTGTGGAAGGGATTATTGGTGGAAGTGGTCTTTGGAAACATTCGAAGGAAGAACTTCAGCGCATTTTAGCAGGACGAAACGTGAGTACTACATTTGCCATAAATATGTGTATGAAATTTCCCGAGATCCTAAATAGACATGAGAAAAAGAGAATATTATATTAAAAATATTGTACTTTGTTTGGTTTAGTACTTGTACTTAGGCTTGTACTTGACCTCCCACGCTAATTTTAAAATCCCGAGTGTGTCAATTCAAAAAGCGATACCTTCAAGAAACAAGACACACAACTTTTTGGCCATAATAAAGATATTTTGAAAGCAATTTGACAAGGTTTTTATTTTATTTGATGAGTTGATAAAGATTGAGTTCGATCACAAAAACGAGAATACTATGCTTCAACGCATGCAGAAAACATGGAATTTCTCTTGCAACGCAAGTAGGAGAGGAAGAATGAGGAAGAAGAAAATATTTTTAAATGATTTTCTGAGCGAGAAATTTCTAGATCGATGTATTGTCCTCAAAAGAGATTTCCATTATGTAGAGATGAAACATTGCAGCATAGGCCTCACACATTCGTACAGGTGGTATAGCAACTGAAAGTAAATTTACTAATTATACCATCGCAGATGCCAAAAAACATATGACAGAATTATATGTAAAATATATAAATTTTCAATAAAATTGTATATCAATGTATATTGATTATCTAGATGCATCTTCAGAACATTATTGAAAACAGATTGTGTATAAAGTAGTAAAACGCAGACCGAGGACAAAATTTGTCAGTAAGATACCTAAATGATTAATACAAGTCTGGACGTTAGTGTATATTGATGAGAGCAAAGGCTTTGCGCCAGTATAAATCTAGAACATTTCTTGTATGAAACTCCCAATGGAATGGACCAGTGTCTATAGCGTGTATCTCTTTACTATTATAAAATAACCCTGTTACGTACATAACTAAACAAATAGCCCTCCTGTCTGCCTATCATTGAACAATAGATGGAAACTAGAACTATTCTCACGCTATCTATACGTCGCAATAACCAAGAAAAAAATTAAATAATAAAAGATTATTCTTATACCACTACGTATCTTATATAATATATCTATTGTTATATATAAAATTAAATATACTTATTGTTTCACACGCAGTATAAAAGTTTTAGGCAGTAAGCGATTAATATAAAAAAGGAATCCAGAAACAATATAATTGATAAAGCCAAAGATCGAGAGAAAAGATGAAATATTAGGGAAGCAAACAAAGCGCTGCTTTGTTTCTATTTCTGTTCAGAAACGCCGTCTCGCGCTGCTGACAAAAAAAGACATTAATTTGTCACTTACCGCACTACAGTCCACAGATGCCGCATCCAATATTAAAATTGAGCAAAAATCGTTTGTATAATTACTTATTACAGGCGAGGATTGAACCCAAATGACCAAAATAGCTATTTTTTATGAAATATTAAAAAACATATATTACATTAAAAAATATGAAAAGAAATTATTTTTACTTACAGTCTTTGCATTTTTTATGCATACTTCTATATACATACTATATACCTAAAGACATTTCTACACTTCATACAAATAATACCAGATTAATTTTTCCTCAAAGACATCTAAATTTGCTCGAGAATGATGATCGTTGAGGCATGGGAATAATTGATTTCGCAACTTTGTAAACTTCTGATTCCCCAAAATTGAGCCTCGTTGAATAATTTGAAACGCAGTCCCACATGCTCTTTGTAGCATAACGATAATAGTCTTTCTTACCAAATATAGAGAAAGTAGCGGCTTCTATAATTCCTTGAGTTATGACTGTTTAGATTAATATTACAAAAAATTCTGTAGTAAACAGTGTTAGAAAGTCCTGTTTTAAACGGTCGCCATCTTTTTCTTTCCACAATATATTTATATCTTTATATT
Organism: Trachelipus rathkii; assembly: GCA_015478945.1. Classification (NCBI taxonomy): domain Eukaryota; kingdom Metazoa; phylum Arthropoda; class Malacostraca; order Isopoda; family Trachelipodidae; genus Trachelipus; species Trachelipus rathkii. Next base: position 2,672 of record JABUQX010073944.1, on the reverse strand, counting down.
AAAAGTAATGTTCGGTGCTCTGATATCCGTGCGCACTAATGTACAAGACAAATCGTACTTTCCCCGAAGATTGCCAAAACTGGACAGGATTGAGGGACTCATTCCCGGTGGCTACAAACCTTCTATCCTATAATGCGGTGCCGACTTGGAAGTAGAGAGAGGCTTGAATCGAGAACGTGCTAATATAGAATAAATCTTTAAAGTAAATCTTAGTTAATATATCGTTCTTTAGCCCAATGCTCAATGTAATATATCCTTTTTTCATAATAGATATATATATATATATACTATATATATATATAATGATCATAGATAGTAATTTAATAAGTAATATATATATATAATATTAATAGAAGTTAATATAATAATTTAGTTATTAATATTATAGGTATATAGCGTTATTTATATACATACAAATCGTTTTTATCGAATTTCATATTAGTAATTTCTCAGTTAACAAAACTGTCGAAAATATATATATATACTTAATGGTAGGTTTATTATTAATATATACGTATTAGGTTTTATAATACTCATATATAATATATAGTATATATATATATATAGATATATATATACTATATATATATCATGAGTTTATATCTTTAGATATAAAAAAAAAAAAAGCTATACTATATTATAATAGTAAATATGGTACTTATAGTTACTGAATATAAAAGATAAGTTAAAGATTGAATTACAGCAGTTAATATAGATAGATAACAGTAAGGTTATCAGCCTGATTTTCGTAAGCCTTAAAATATAAAATGAAGTATTCCCCGAAACCGAAGAGTTGAAGAGGGTGGTAAGGGTAGAAGAAGAGGCTGGAAATACTTTGATATTAAATTAGGGGTTTTTGTGTGGTTTGGAAAGATAAAGATAGAAGAGGTTATGAGATTCGTAGGTTTAACTTGAAAGGGGCGTTTCTCTCCCGTGAAATAATTATTATTCTCCATTTTTAAACAAAATGCTGTTAAGCCAGGTAATGTTCAGCTTTTATTTACCTCATAAAATCTTCCTTGTAATTAATAATATAACTATCTCAAGTACTTTAAACAAAATGTATAAAGAACCTGAGAGTTTACCTGTAGATCGATGAATTTAATATCTCTGATGAGAGACAGATACGATGCGTTACAATGGAATTTACCTTTAAAGTTACAAGAACATCTCAGAGAGCTATGAGAGAGAGGATAAAACAACTTGATTACATAACAATTTAATTACTGAATTGTCTATACAAGGATCTATGTTCGATTCCCGCCACATTCCTGCTAACAACAGACTCAGGTAGTCCTTCAGCATTTATAAATTCTTTAAATCTTGGAATGATACAGACTATAACAATGGAATCTAAATTTTGTTTCATTTCGTCAGTGCATTTAGTTGTATTCTGCTTAACATATTTCTTATATATAGGAATTAAATAGACTTACTTGTGTTCTGAGTCTATAATCTCTCGCTTGATCTAGCTTTCCTCGTCTGTTTTTGACACTAGAATGGATAAAACGATTGAGGCGGTCATCGCTGCTTCCTCACATTTAACGGCGACCAAACTAGGAAAATATTGCGTATAAGAGCTCTGTTTAGCTCGTTAGAAATCTAATACACGAAATATTAATAAATAGGATTTATGTGCTGTCACTTATATAGTAAATATAGTGACTTTCTACTTGTATGAATATGTACTCATCACAGATGTATATCTTAAATCATAGATCAAACTCTTAGATTTGCTTAAAACACAATAAATATCTTTCTGCGCTAACAGCAGTCTTTGAACAGACTCTCTCACACGTAAAACCAACGTTGCTCTCTCGAATAATACAGCATGTACATCTCTATATCACTACACTACAAATAAATTGCAGGGAGGCTTAATAACAGGTGGCGCGTTTGCCCTTCAACCTACTTACTATTTAATTACTTAATATTTGAAATAGATATTTGAAATGTGCAGTTGTTTCTCTCTCTTCTAAATCATACGAATAAAGTTATCCTAATTGAGCCACGGATATATATATCATTTATATACTGACTACTATACTTATATAGCTATATAATACTATATACATATATATATATACATACTATGTACCAATCTTATATAATCTAATATATATTATATACTAATATATATAAATATATAAGTAAATTATTATAATTTATATGTATATATACATAATATATTATATATTATGTGTGTGTGTGTTGTGTGTGAGGTGAATGTTTCTTGTGTGTGTGGTGGTGTGTTAACAAAACTTATCTGCCAGAAATTATTATCTCTTTCCTCACTATGCCTTTACACACACTTGCTCTAAAATAGTGATGGTGTGTTTCTTTGAAAATAACTACTGACCTCGACCTCCAAGTACCTCTGAGAATATATGGTACCAGTCTAGGCGTGCCATTTAGGTTTTTGTCTTTTATCTAGAGATTTAGTACTATTGTAATTTTCACTTGCCTTAACATCAGAGCTGTAACAACATTAGAACTGCGTTACCTTTCCTAATGGACACAATCTGACTTTCGTGACTTTCAAGCTCATATCTCTAAAAAAGGTTAGTAATACAATATTAGAGCTGGGAACACTTTTTGCGATAATACTCCATCGTAACATATTATTTAGTATGAACACAATGCAATTATATTTTAATTAAAGTGTTAAGAAT
>JABUQX010073943.1:0-12500 GCA_015478945.1 Trachelipus rathkii | reverse complement strand
TTTCCGATAATCGATAATTTTGAACGATTATCAACAGTTCGATTGTTCTGCCAAATTACGTTTACGTATATTAAAAAAAAAAAAATTCGCAAACGAATTTTGTAATAATAAAATAAAATAATAATAAAGTAATAATAAAATAATTTTTTCTTATAATAACTACGCAATATATATATATATATATATATATTATATATATATATATATATATATATAGATTATATATATATATATATATATAATATAAGTATATATATATTTTTTTAAAAAAATTTATTGTGACCAGTGGAAAATTTTACGAGTACGTTGAAACAAGCTGCGTGAGTCGGTATTAGATCGACTCGTGCCGATTTCGTGAGGCGATTGAGTCACTATATATATATATATATATATATATATAATATATATATATATTATATATATAATATATAATCACAGCCCATTTAGGGGGCCGAGCCGACGGGTAAAGATGGTGGGACGTTCCATACCCCCGTAGTTGAGGGCCAGAACCCCCCGCGACCACCCAAAGTACCAAAGAGCGGGGTTCCGGAGACCCTCCGAGGGGGAAAGTCCTACCCTTTCGTTCCCTGGAAGGCGAGAGACCCCGACTCCTGCTATCGGGGCGGATCTACCCTTGGGGTACCCATTAGTTTAAAAAATTTGAAAAAAAAAACTAATGGGTACCCCAAGGGGTAGACCGCCCCGATGGCAGGAGTCGGGTCTCTCGGCCTTCCGGGACGAAAGGGTAAGACTATTTCCCCCCTCCGGGGAGGTCTCCGGAACCCCGCTCTTTTTGTATTTGGGTGTCGCGGGGGTTCCTCGCCCCTCCCCTTAACGGGGTATGGAAAACGTCCCCGCCTCTGTCCCCCATTGGCTCGAACCCCCTTAATGGGCTGTGATATAATAGTATTATTATATATATATATTATTATTAATATATATATATAATATATATATATATATATATATAGCCCGCTACTGGGCTATGGATATATATATATATATTATAATAATATAATATATATATATATATATATAATATATATACTATATATATATATATATTATATATATTATAATATAATATATATATATTATATAAATATGTGTGTGTGTGGTTATGTGTGTGTGTAAAAAGCCTAGTGTGTGTGATATTAATTCGTACTTTTTTTTTTTATTGTATATATACGCACAAATATTGTTTTACAAATTTTTTTATTTCTTTGATACTATTTACGTACACTATGTCTATAATATCAATTCCTTGAAATTAGTGAAAAAATCGATTATAAAAAAATAATATCGATATCGATGTATCGATAATCTGAAACGCATTTCAACAGTGATTCATTATCCCTACACGAATGGAAAAAAGCCGAATTGTTATGATTTTCAGAGCGTTAATATTAATATTTTTAGTGAAAATATTAACTCAAAATAAACTCAAATGCGTAAAAAAAACTTCAAATAATTTTTTAAAACCATTTTTGTAAATGAAATGTTTATTATTTTAATATACTATGTACATGAACTGGAGTCACCAATACTAGACAATTACCAAATATATACGTAAAATACACGAAAATCTGTAAAAAAAAAAAATTTAAAACCATTTTTGTAAATGAAATGTTTATAATTTTAATACAGGATGTACGGGAACTCAAGTCAGTAATACCACAATTACCTAACTTTTTTTCCTAAAAATACCACCGATTTTCGTTTTTACTATTCATTATTATTTTTTTAGAGTATATCCTGTGATTTCATAAATGCAATACACATTACATTTTTCAACACTACAATAAACGTTACGTTTTTCAACACTTACTTTCATTATTATCTGCAAGGCTTTCTTGCTTCCATAAGGGATATAATATATCTTCTCAACGCTAAGCGATCATCTGACATTTTCAATATTTTATCATGTTTCATTTCTATCTAATAATGAAGATTTCTATTTATAGTTTGTAAATGTGAAACTATATAGGCTACATAGTACATATGCTTCTTAAACGTAAATGAAAAGGTTATAAGCGAACTTCTCTTTCAAAGTCACCCAATCAATACTAATTTTTTTGCAATTCCACTCATTTTGTAGAATTCTTCTTTTCTTAGAACTAAAACTACCTTATCCGTAGCTGAATAGTAGAGGAGAGTTAATTATATTTAAAAAATTTTTCACCTTTCCAGTAACTCACCTTCAGATCTGAAAGAGATCGAAGACTTTTGAAAAATTTTGGTCTTTCTTCATCATCAGCACATTGACGTAACCTTAAAACATTGAAAGCAGGGCTGCCAATGAGACTTTTAGCTTTCCCCCAGATCATGTACTCATTTCCCCCCAGATTGCTAGAAAAAAAACCATATAAATATATAATAATATATATATAATTATATAATAATCATATATATATATATATACTATATACTATAATATATATATAATATATATATATATAGTATATATATATATTATATATATATATATATATATTATATATATTATATATTATATATATATATATATACTATACTATATAATATTATATTAATCTGGCCTTTAATTTAATTGGTTTTCATCATCATCAGTGTTTGCCCTCATAATTGTTATTGTATTTTGATTTGCAGATCTTGCTAAATATCTTTTCCTTACCGATCCCTCTTTGAGTTCTTTAATTAATTTCTTTTCTGGCTCCCAAGTACCACATTCCATGCCATTTCTTGCAATGCACTGTCTTGCAAGTATCCTGTCTCTTACAGTATTTACTTTTAATGAATTAGTATTTTTATAATGGAAAAAATTCTTTCTACACAAGCTGATGAATGTGGCAAGACTGTTAATGTTGTCATAAAAATAGATAATAAATCATATTTTGAATTTTGTAATCCATCCTTAATGTCTCTTAAAGTATACCATTATTTGGGGATATTATCTGTAGAGATAGGAATATTGACTGCTGTTAAACGATAACTTCTCCACTGATCATCGAGATCATTCAATACGTTCTCTGGTACAATGGATAAAAAATGAGCAGCTAGTGGAATAATAGATGTGGGAGATAAGCGGAATCACTCAAGGATTTATTTTATCTATACAAATTGAACTGCGGTTTAATTGCAGTATATATATTATATATAATATATATTATATAATATATTAATATTATATATATATATATATAATAATATATATAATATCATATATATATATATATATATTATATATATATATATATAATATAATATATAAGAATATTATGAAATATCTTGCATTTCTTTCGAGAACGCATTAGAAAACGCAGAAATTGACCATTATGAATTTAAAACCGCAACCAGGTTGGGAGGTCAAAAACCCCAATCTGGGTCTAAAACCAGCATTGGCAGCCTGATTTGAAAGTATAGAAAACAGGATGAAGCTAACATGGGTCGTATTGAGACTGTCCCAGTAACGCTAGATTAAAACTAGCTACTCCTCGTCGTGGAGGAGGTTGTGTTTGGCTGCTCTTTCCATTTTAACTGTGTATTTTGTGTATTTTTTGTATGAGATTGGTAGTTTTTTTTTTTTTTTTTTTTTTTTTTTTTTTTTTTTTTTGTCATTATAAATAGTGTATAAAACTATTATATACTTCCCATATATATCTTCTATTTTTGCTGCATTTTAGTATTTATTTTAGGATATAGTATTTTAATTTAGGATATAAAAACTATTAGCTATATACAGTATCTTTTATTTATTAGTTTTAGCGGAATTTATATTTTTGTCTACATGTGGTATCCATTTTTCACTAAATTTCACTAAAAAAATCACAATGTCTTGCGACAATTGTGGACCTCACTTTAAATTCAAAAACCGTCCTATTTAGTCGTGCTTGTGAAATCAATTTTTAATCAAATGTAAAGAGTTAAGTAGGTTAATTGTAATTTTCCCTTTCTCAACCTTAATCAACTTACCTCTATTCTCTTTACCTCCTACTCACCTTACAAATTTAACCTAATAAGTTAGTTAGTTATAACTTAATAAAGCCATAAAGGCCGAGTTATCTTAAAAACTATCAGAGCTTGTCAAGGACCAAAAAAGTCTTTGAATAACCAACAAACTCAAGGTAAGGCTTATGTAGTTTACACAATTGTATTTATATATTAATTTTTTTTAGTTCTTCTAGTGGTGTTAATAATTTGTGTATTTATTTTTTTTTAAGTAAGTCAGTTCTTATAATTAACTTAGCACTAATATTGGAATAGGCCAGAGTTTGATAGCCTAGCCCTAGGCCAACTCAGAAGGTTTACTGTATACTGTGTGTTTGCAGGTTTATTTGGTTTATTAAATAGATTTTTTTGTGTTTAACTACAGTTTTTAATATTTTATTTTAATTTCGTGATAATTTAAATTAAATTAAATTTCCCAGAGCCATAGGCTAGAGTTAAGAGATTTACTGTATCCTGTGTGGAGGTTCATTTGGATTATTAAATAGATTTTCTGTATAAAATTACAGTCTTTAACAATTGTTATTTTAATATTGCAGTTTTGTGATAATTTTTAACTTGTTTTAAAGATATTAGTTTATTTCTTTTTAGGCTTTAGCGATATTTAAACTGTTGTTGGTAAAATAGTAGGTACAAGTTAGTAAAGTTGATAATAATTTAAAGTATGTATGCTCTGTGTGATAACTGTGGGACTGTGAGAGGTGAATATGTGAATAGCTGCCCTATTTTAATTTTTAATTTGATTTTGATTCATAAAAAGAAAGGGATGAATAATGCTAATGAAGTTAAATAAAAAATAATGCTTTAACAAAAAAAAAGCCTTACCTTTTAAACTTCTGTATAAGTTTATTCGACCAATGATTAGGTAACTTGGAGTCAGTTTAAGTTTTTGTGCTTGCTGAATTATAGTAAACAATGAAGGTTAGGGCCCTAACTATGCAGACCGTTCTTCATGTACAATTTACCACTTTAGCACCAGATGTAATTTTTAAAGTTTCCAACAAACGGATCAAAAGGATGAGCACAACTTTTTCTCATGACTTCCAGTAGCAGACTAGCCATTTTAGATGGTTTATTCTGTCACTGACTTAACTTTTTTAATTTTTTGTCATGATTATGGACTTTGTTAAACTAAAACAAGACTCCCTTTTTAATCAAAGCATCATTTTTTAGAAAAGTTAGAAAAGTAAAGTTTTAATTTATTTCAAATTTGTAAATTTCATTGGTTAATTTATTTGGCCAAAATAAAGTTTGATTTTGTTTTTGGTATATTTAAGAAAATTTAAATTTTAAGGAACATTATAAAAATTTTCCAACAAATGCAGAGAATGTGTTTTTAAGGAAGAGGATTGCAAGACTGAGTGAAAATATGAATGAATTGAAGGAAGTTGTATTTGAGTTGAGAAAGGAGGGAAGTGTTAAGAAAAAAGTTAGTAGGGATGTCGAGGCGAGGAGGGAGCAGGATATAGGGGTAGACAGGAATAGTGATTCACCTAGGCAGGAAGATGAGAGGGAAAAGGATAAAGTAGTTGATAATAATAGGTCTGCAGATGAATATAGAGTTGTAGAAATTAGAAATAATAATTTAAAGATGAGGATCTCGAAAGTCAGTCAGCCTGTGACCTGCAGTAACAGGTTTGACTGTCTTCCAGATGGGGAAGGATCAGAGAGGGCCAATGGTAATGTTGAGTTTTCTAAAGGGAAGACTGATGCATTGCTAATTGGAGACTCTATGATACGATACCTAGGTAGGACTTTCCAAAATAAGAATAAAAAGAAACGATTGAGAGTATGTTATCCAGGTGCCAGAGTGAGTGATATCGTGGATAGGATAGATAGAGAGGTTGATTCTACAAATGTTGATTCAAATGTGATTGTGCATGTGGGTACAAATGATATAGGACATAGAAGGGCAGAAGAATTAATAGCAGATTATAGGAGATTGATTCAGAAGATGAAAGCTAGTGGAAGAAGGTGCATGATTTCTGGGATTTTACCTAGGTTAGGTGCAGGTCAGGAATGGGGGAGTAGGGATTTAGGTGTAAATGAAAGGGTTAGGAAATTATGTTTTTCAAAAAAATATTCAGGTTTTTGGATTTGTGGAGAGAATTTCTGGATAAAGAATCTTTTTGCAGCAGATGGAGTTCCCTTGAGTCGTAAAGGTGTTGGGGCTTTTCAGTACCAGTTTGGAGACTTGTTTAGCAAAAAACTAGGTAAAGTTGGGGGTGATGGGCCAAATCTGGATACGAATAATAGCAATGGTCCATGAGCCCACAAGACACGATGCACTATTAGACTTAATATTAACTAACGATGAAAGTTAGTGGATTGAGATTAGAGTTTGAATTGAGATTTAGGACTTTAGTGCCATTATTTAAAAAAATTTAAAATGAATGTGAATTATCTGACCCAAATTGCAAGCTAATAAGGAAAAAATCTTAGATTTTCGAAATGGCGATTTTACCAATTTCGAGACATGCTTAGTATAAATGACTTGGGATAAAGAGTTTAAAGAAAAAACTGTTTTAATCATGTGGGAGCATTTTAAGCAAATTTTAATGAATATTCAGTCAGTATGTTTTTAAAGATAACCATTAGGGTGGCAAAGAGAAAACCTGTTTGGTAGAATAGAGAGTAAAGAGATAAAATCAACGAAAGACGTAGATGTTTTAAAATATTCAAAGGTAGTAAATAGGGAAGATGATTTAGGAAAATTTAGGAAAATAGCAACGAACTTAAACAGTCAATCAAGAAAGGCAGAAAGAGGGCAGAAATTATTTAGCAAGGATAGTAATATAGGACATGAAGAAAGTTTTTTAGCTTTTATAAATTTAAAGTAAGAATAGGACAATTGGTCGCAATTAAAATTGATGAATTTTAGTGAGTTAGATAAGGAGTTGGTAAACATTTTCATGCTTATTTTGTTCAGTGTTTACTGAGGAAAGATTAGATAATAGTTTTTGGAGACTAATAGTTCTTGTATGCAAGTAACAATAGATTTACAGAATTTGAATTTGACGTAAAAGAAATTATAAAGCGTTTACTAGAAACCATGTTGATACAGTAAAGCTGCCAGGCCCTGATGGTATAGTATGGTAGATTCTGAGGAGGGTAGTACCAGCATTGCAAAGGTACTGTATTTGATTTTTTAAGCGATCTATTAACATTTGGTGAGGTACCAGATGACTCGCAAATGGCATATGTTGTGCCTATTTATAACAAAGGTAGTAAGGAAGATTTGAGAAATTATAGGCCAGTTAGTAACATCTCTGGTTGTAAAGGTTTTGGAAAAGTTACTGAAGTATATAGAGTAAATAATTAGAAGATAACAGGTATGTATGACTCAGCACGGTTTCAGAAGGGTAGGTCATGTCAGAACAAACCTTTTAGAAATTTTGGAATACATTACTGACTGGATTGACCGAGGAGATCCAGTTGATATTATATTTTAACTTTAGCAAAGCTTTTGATAAGGTTCACCACATAAGGCTTATGAAAGAAGTTATTTGCAATGTGGTATAGGTGGAGTGGTACCTGGTTGGATTAAAGAGTGGTTGTGGAATGAAACAGTGTGGTACAACTAAATGGCAATAATCATACATGGAAATTAGTGAAGAGTGGTGGCCCACAGGGTTCAGTGCTGGGGCCACTATTGTTCCTCATATATATAATTGATTTAGACCAGGACTTAATGGCACTAGGTTTCTAAGTTTTGCAGATGATACCAAGTGCGCACCTCAGTTAGGAAAAGTGAAGGATGCATAAAGATTCAAAATGATTGATAAAAACTTCTTGGGTGGGCAGATAAGTGGCAAATTAATTTTAATAGTAAAAAGTATATATGGTTCTTCACCTAGGTTACTCAAATAATAAGTTTTAACTACGATATGAATGGGGATTAGCCTTGAGTCTGTGGACCAAGAAAAAGATTTTAGGTGTGATTATAAGCAGTAATTTGAAAGTAGCTAATCAGTGTTTTGGAGCAGGAATAAAGCTAATAAGATTGTGGGCATAAATAAATCGCAATGTTGTTTAAAAGACAAGGAAGTAATAAAGTAAACACTGTGGCATAGATAGCTTATGTTAGGCAATAATAGAGTATTTGTTGGCCACAAGTTTGGGTCCTTATTTAAAAGAAAGATCTTAGATATGCCTAGAGAGAGTGCAACGTAGAGCAGCAAGGATGATTTCTAGGTTTGAGGGTAAGAGCTATGAGGAGAGGCTGAAGGAGTTAGGAATGTTTTCTGTAGAAAGGCGATTTCTCAGAGGGGACATGATACGTCTACAAAATTTTTACACCTATTGATAATACAAGACAATAATTTTCATAGTGAGCACGGACGGAGACCAGGGAGGCAAATAACAAGAAAATTAAGAAGAAAGCATGCCATCTTGATATAAGAAAGTATTCTTTCAGCAATAGGGTTGTTAAATTTTGGAATGGTTTGCCACAGGAGGTTGTTGAGTGTGACTCAATTGCAACATTTAAGAAAGGGTTGAATAGGTATATGAATGGATTGGGTATCATATGTTATATTTAGACGAATCCAAATTGGCGGGTTTTTAGTTACGGTAGTTATTAATGTTAGATTGCATGTGTGACCATAACTTAATTATTAAGGTATGTGGATGGTTTGGGTATCATATATAATTTTTTTGACTAAGCCAAATTGGTGGATTTTTAGTTACAGTAATTTGACAAGCCCTAGGGTGCTTTATGGATTTTGCATGAGCATGTTTGTGGGTTGTGGGTTGACTGGGACAGTCTCGATAGGCACATGTGGCTTCTTACTGTCTCTATATTTCTAATGTTCTAATGTTCTAGATTGAAGAACCAATCACTCAACATGTTCAAGCAAAACCCACGCATCAATCTAGGACTTATCAATAACCTACATAGTATTGGTCTACTGCCAAAAGGAAAAACTATGGCTATGTTACATGCTAACCACAGTACAAGCTTCAATAAGTTTGCCATAGTCAATACATGCAGTTTAACCTTAACTAAGAACCCGCCAATTTGGCTTAGTCAAAATATACTATATGATGCTATTTATGAAAACTACGTTACACATATATCTCTTCTATTGTTTAGTTTTAGTTGTTTTTTTATCTTTGCTTTGTTTATATATTAGTCTAGAATTCACTAGAATTATGATATATATATATATACTTATATATTATTATAATATATATATATATTATATTATATAATATATATATATATTATATATATATATTTATATATATTCTATATATATATATATATATATATAATATATATATTTATATTATATATATATATATATATATCTATATATATAATCTTATTATATATATAATATATATAATTAAACTTATCAAAAAACGGGTCTATCGTGTGCACGTGTTCAAATCAATTTTTTTTTTTAAATGTTAATATTGTTATAAAGGTAAATTGTATATTTTCAATATGCTTAATATTTCAATCTATTATATTTCTCTTTACTTCGCAATCAATTACTACTAAGTTTCAAGTAAGTGATATTAACTAGCAGCTACAGGCAGAGTTACTTAGGTTTTATAACTTATTAAAGAGCATCAATCTTTGAAAAAAAGTGAAACAAAGGTAAGACCGCCTATAGATTCAATTTTCAATTATTTATTAGGCTTAACATATTGTTAAAAATTATTGAAAAATTGAATCTATAGGGTCTTACCTTTGGGTTTGATTTTTTCAAAGATTGATGTTTTTTGGTTAAGTTCTCATAAATAACTATGGCCTGTAGTTCGTAGCACTTGTTTAAACTTAGTAGAGATTAAATTTCGAATTAGTAGAAGATAAATAGAAATAGTGGAAAGATTGAAATAGTAGTTTTAAATTGAAGTAAAAAAAATTTACTTCCTACCAGTATAACATTTTTGATTTATGAATTTTGACTTTGAACAGTGCACACGTTGAACTAGCTTTATAAAACGCAAGAACTTTTGGAAATGACACTAGTAAATTTGGACAATTTATACTCAATAGTAGGCAAGTAAAAAATCTTCTACATATTGTGTGCACAGCTTACGTCTAAAACTCTAAATACTAAAAATGAACAAAACAGAATATATAATTATTATATATATATATATATATTATATATATATATATATATATATATATATATATATATATATAATATATATATATTATAAATATATATATATATATATATATATATATATATATATATATATGATGAATATAAAATAGATGGATGAAGAGAGTGAGCGTTGTCACGATAAAGGTGGCGTTTCTTCCCGGAAGATGCCTTAGGATTCATCAGTGATGCTAGCAGCTCTGCACTGTAAACTTGAGAGTACTGTAGAGGCGTGCACAGGATGATCGACAGGAGTAGCGCATTAGAAGAATCTTGATTTGATGGTTGTTCGGTGATTTGATGGGTTGTTCGGAATCAATTTGATGGGTGTTTCAATGGTCCTTCAAGGTTTGGGGTCACCAATTTGAAGGGTTATTTCTAGTTCTTGAATAACCACTTCAATAATAGATGATATAAAATAGATCATGGAAGAGAGAGAGCGTTGTGCACATAAAGTGAGTTTTTTTTCCCAGAAGCTTGCTTAGGATTCATTCAGTGGTGCTAGCAGCCTCTTGCACCAGACGCTCAATATATATATTATATATATATATATATATATATATATATATATGTATTATATAATATATATATATAATTATATTTATTATATATATATTATAATATATATGGAAGTATATGATTAGTTTTATAATACCCAAACGATACGTATAAAATTCCAACCTTTCTGCTTAAATGTTGGCAGTGTATCATAACTCACACACCTCCTCTGCGACAAGTTGAAGTTGCTGTTGAGTTGTAGCTATTTCACTCTTATGCTTATGCACCACTCAAGCAATTATATCAGTCTTTATGAGGTAGAGTTTGGATGAGTTAGTTTTAGTGTAAATAAATTTATAACAAATTTTATTATAGTTTGAGTATATTGTTTGTTTTGGTACATTTTACGCATGAAATCGCCGCTGGCCCTAGAGTAAAGTCATAGGTTCCTGTAAGGAATTTTTTTCTTATCATTATATGTGTTTCTTGTTTTCACCACGCGTGCCGACTCGCGGAGGGGCTCCACAATTTTCTCTAGGAATTTCCATAAAGTAAATAAATAGTATAACTAAAAAAATATATATTAATTTTATTTAGTATAATACTGTGGTTGTATTTTCGAATAAAGATTGTTGTTCTAGAACATTTTGTTCATTGAGATACATGCATGGGCGTAGGCAGGATTTTCTTTAGGGGGGGCAGGTCGATGAGCGCTATATATATATATAATATATATTTAATAATATCTTATATATTATATATATATATAATATATCTATATATATATATATTATATATATATATATATATATATACTATACTATGTATATATATATATAGTTAATATATATATATATATTATATATATATATATATATATATATATTTATATATATATTAGGGTGACCGTAAAAAATTGATGTTGGAAGTTTGTCAACGGGAACCCCACAAAGTGATCAGTCTCTCCAGATTTTAAGGTAGTTAAATTTTGAGCACGATTGGAGCATGTGAACCTGTGCCGCTGTGCGCTCAAAGTTACAAAAAACGCGTTTTTTGGGCTGACTAGCGACGTTTTGGGGCCGTATCTCCGGAACCCTTCATTATTTTCTCATGATTTATGTCTCAAATTAAAGGCAATATTATTGTAACTAATTTATATTCTATATATTTTTATTTCTACTTCTAGTCGAACCCAGCTATAACAGCCTCATCATCATTATATTGTGCCCCATAATCATTTTCATGTAAATTTAGATTTAAGGAGACCTTTTTTTTATTTCTTTTGTTTTGTTAATTTTACATCTAATTTCCTCACCAAATAACCGGTTGTAAATTGCCCTCCAATCGTCAAGTTTTTGCCACTTTGTTCTACAATTTACGTACTGTGAAATTGAATCTAAGAGGTTCAGCAAGAATTACCATACAAGAAGTTCTTGTTTTCTGGGAAAAGCTCGGATTCCTACAAAACATGTGAAAGATGCTATTAATAAATTAGAGAAACTTCACGCAGAGTGGAGAAATGTACAAAATGACCAGTATAAACAATCAGAAGTTGCAAAGAACAAAATCAAAGAGTTCGCCTCAAAGGTAGTATGATATCTTTGATATCGCCATCAAGATGCCTTGCCATGAATGAAATCGAAGAAGACAAGGGAATTTCTTTTGAAACAAGGGAAAAAGGTTGGCCAGGCTCTAATGCTTGGAGTTGACTGAGTTAGCTCGAGCTGAAGAAAGTAAAACTACAAAAGGAACTTGTGAAAATGACCGAGCAAATTCAAGCGGAATGTTTATTCGACACAGGTAAGATTCTTTTATTTTTGCTTGAATATTGAGCTTTTGCTAGGTACGTTTACGTCCCCTGGTTCTACTTGGTTTAGTTTTTAAAAAAGCAGC
>JABUQX010073942.1:0-10000 GCA_015478945.1 Trachelipus rathkii | reverse complement strand
TTTATTTTATTTTCACATGGTCTTGCTATAATAACTAGTACTGCTTAATTATATCTCGATAATATCTATCTATTCTCTCTTGTTAGTCTATTGTTTGCATATACATACAACTATCCTCACAAGTCTATGATAATCTCTTCATATACAACAAATATATCAGCCTGTATGTAATCATGAACTTATTATGATTACATAATTTATGGCAATGAAATACGATATGATCTACTTGGCATGATATAATACTATCACTATAATCCTTTAATATAAATCTCCTTGCGTCTTATAGATTCTTGTATGATCTCTGATCAGCAAGAAGAGTGAAGTAGGTATACAAGATATCCACCAAGGACGTACAATTCGGCTGCAATCCAAAGATTTAACTCTCCTTCTAAAGCTTAGCTTAACCACATTGAATAATAAATCTTATCTCAATATTAGCCAAATATCTTAGTTATATCTGTTATTATACTAATAGTAAGTATGAATCATCACAATTAATAATATTCACTAATCCTAAATATTCTTTAATATATTTGTTTTTAGTTTAGGTTTCTGAAAACAATTTTAGTTAGTGTATACTTCAATATGTCTTAAAAATTATCAAATATCTTCTATATAATGTGTTTAATACCTCAATCACTTGTTTCAAATAATACCATAATAATATTCATATTATCTGATAAATATAATCTATACCAACGGAATTCTCACAACCATTATTATCAAATTCAATTACATCTTAAATAAGTATATTTTCTAATGAAAAAAAGGGACTAACTAATATAAAACGAATGTGAAGCTAAATAACAGCTAAAGCAAAAGAAATTTTTTAAAAAAAAAATAAAAGGTATAACTTTACAACAATTTATCAAGGTATAACAAAGAAATTTTTACATAAAATAAAGAAAAAAGCGAGGTAAAATTAAGAAGAAAATATATAAATATAAAAAAATGTAAAATTTACTTGGTATACGGTGTTAGATATCGGAAAATACATTTTGGATGATAACTGTGACTTAACATTCTAATCGAGGTTCAGGACTTATGCTGTATATAATATAATATATAAGATTATATTATTTTTATAATATATATATAATTTAATATATATAATATATAGTAATATATTATAATATAATTATATTTAGAAGCTTATACATATATATAATAGTTATAGATATGAAGTATATTAGTTGTTTAATATTAATTTGTAATTCTATCTATTATATTTTAGATTTATATATTATTTAACACAATATTATATATATATATATTATATATTAATCCTTCTTCTTCTTCACCTTCTTCTTTGCCCCAAGATTGGCGTTTTATTTTTTTTTAATGGTAATATCTGCTGCGACAGCATCGTGTAAAAGTAAATAGCTAGTTAGGAGAACATGACCAACTCTAAATAATAGTAATCTCATCTCTTACCGCCCCGCTCGTTTACCTATTAATAGTAGAGCTGTCATACACAAAAATCCATCACTCATCTATTAGCATTTTCATGACCGGTACTGACCTCTCACTATCGAAATCTTCAAGTATAGGTTCATCCCCTGCCCAGGTGCCCACAACCATTGCCCCCATACATAACCCCTCCATTTCTCTCCTTCATTTCTACCTTTTCTCTCTCTTGCTCATAACTCACTATTTTCTTCCTTCAGACATTCGTTTCACCGACTCAATCCACTTCCTCTTCTTGTTCTCCCAGTCTCGGGTCTGTTCCCAACACCACTCCCACTACACATCCCTTTACCAACCGCTTATCATTCATCCTCCACAGACCAAACCATCTCAAACAACTCTCTAATTCTCATATACCCCTTCTTCACACCACACCACTCTCTAATACTTCATTCCTCATTTTATCCTTTTTCAAATCCTAGCATGCCCCTAAATTGTCCATCAACACATGAACTTAATCTATACCTCTTATCCTAGACCATAGTCTCACTACCAACAAAACACATAACAAATACCCTCATTAAGACTCTAGCGCAGCTCAAGGCTTATCCCCTTACATTCATCCAACGAATTGATTCACCATGCACCTTTCCTCCCATCACAACTTTCGTACACACTCTTGCATCATCCGTTCCCTTCTTCATCCAACACATACCTAAATATTTAAACCTCAGACACTTCTCCAGCTGCCTCACTCATCTAACATAACTTCACACTGATCACTGTCCTCACTCACAACCATAACCTTACTCTTATCTACGGTTACTTCAAACCCCTCCTTTACATACCCTCCAGACTCCTCTACCAATCCTCTCAAACCTCTTCAATTCGCCACACTCAAAATCCAAATCACCGCATAAATAGTAGCCACCTTCCACTTCCTCTCCATTCTTCCATCATTTCTAACACCATTTTCCTGCCATCCCCATTTTTCCTTTTATCTTTCAATTATACCCCATCATAGTATACACTTTGATTATACCTAGAACTATTAACACAACCCTTCTCACTCCTGCTATTAATCCTAAACCAATCACCTATGACACCATTTATTCTTATACACGCGCTTCACTATCTTCATTACATACTTTTGATTCCATTGCAGAAGACCATTTACCTCTTACCAACCTATATATCTACATATATTATACCTCTCATTAAAGACTTCCCTATATTATTAATCTCTATGGCATACGCCTGCTTTAAATCCATAATCACTCTTATAATATAATTTATTCTTCTCTCCCTCATTTTCTCATAATCATTTTCAATTAAAATTTATCCACACATCCTCTCTCTATCTCCTAAACGCACCCTGTTCTTCACCAACCAGTCCTCAGTCACTCGGCTAATGTTCAATCCATATAATAGCCAGATTTATACCTTCCCTTACAACACTCAATTAACTAATTCCAATATAATTCTTCCCTTTATCTCCCTTACCCCTTTATATAAGGGTACTATACCGCTCTCCTCCAATCCCTTGATACATACCCTCCATAACTTTCTTACATAACCTCCAATCCAATCAATCACCATCTCGCCTCCGCTCTATCATTCATATATCAAGATTCATCTTTATACGCCAGATTACCATTCGTCAACTTTCTTCACCAGACCCATACCTCTCCTTACTAATAACTCTACATCTCCCAAAAATACCTATTCCTTCTGCACCATCAAAACCACACACATCACTAACACCTCATCGATATATATATATAATATAATATAATTATATTATATATATATATAGTATATATAATATAGATAATAATATATATATATATATAATATATATATATATATTATTATATATAATAAATATATATATAATATATATTCCGAAGCTGTAGAAGGAGGAGACTTAAATAATATAGAAAGTTTTGGGACCAAGTAAAAAGAACACTGTTATCCCAAAGTTTTTTTTGATACTAAAGATTGTTGTTTTGCTTCGGCTCCGCATACATTTATATAAATTATTTCACTCTATGAACACCTACCAATATTAACTACTACCATACAAAAAATACAACCACTAGAATAAATCATCATAGATTCTAAAAATCGTTTTTATATAGTGGTTTAACACTGATCATATAATCATAAAAAAAAAAGAGATCCAATCTTTTTATGAAGTATCTTCTGAAAAATACATACCATTCTTTTATGATAATATTATTAAAGATAAATCTTTCTAACCTATTCGCCTACTATTCTAAAATGACAAATTACAAATGTATACGTAATTTCGATGTTTTCAAGCGCTTTACATGCAATTCTTCCAACCCTTATTTTAAATAAAATAATGTTCTATAACTACCTGTAGTGCCCGTATGTTTTAAAACTTCCATCAAATATATTTTAAATAATGGACTCCCTCAAGAAAAGAAACATTATAAACTATAACTGACGTAACAAGAAAAAGCTCCATTATTTTCCTTATTTAAAAGTTATCCAAGAATTACGAAGATTGCGTCAAAAAAATAATAAAGAGAAGTGCGCTTCGGTAAAATGTACATAACGAATAATTATCGCTTATCATTTCAAGCATGGTCCATATTCATATAAAACTACTTAAAAATTTGTTTGAGTTTTGTCGGCTGCAGCCCCACTTATTTTTTCCTCATATCATATATCAATAGGGTTAGTGATTTTATGCATTCCGGGTAGCAACGTAATTTTTTCATAACTCTAAAAGGGGTTTGTTTTTGATCGCGTGATGGTAGCCATTTATTCAACTTGTCTTTGAATTTACTAGGAAAGGGTTTCTGGTGTATTTTCTGATGCTAAGCTGTGAGCTGAGACCATTTTTCTAGCTAGGCTATATTCGGATACCGGATCTATTGGGTAGTTTATATATGTATCACGGGGGGGTGGCACTGTACCATTTTTTTATTTTATTCCTTGATCATATTATGGACAAGGGTTAGATTTGTCAGATTTTTGCAAGGCTGAGATCTCCCTACTTTTGTCCTAATTTTAAAAAGGGTTTTCGATTTTCTTTGCTTCCGCGGTCGAGCCCCCGGGTTCTATTATTTTTCCTTACATACTTAAAACGGTATATGAATTTTTTGCCGCTGGCTAGGGCATGCACGGCCTTATTTTTTCTTAATCTTAAAAAACGGTTTGATTTTTTGCTCCGGGTTTGCCATTTTTTTTTTAATTAAAAAACGGTTTGATTTTTGCCTCGGGCTGAGCCTCATTTTTCCTTTATCTTAAAAGGGTTTTATTTTTCCTCGGGCTGAGCCTATTTTTCCTTAGTCTTAAAAGGGTTTGTATTTTGGCTCGGCTCCCATTTTTCCTAAATCTAAAAAAGGGTTCGATTTTTTGCTTCCGGGCTGAGCCGCATTTTCCTTAATCTTAAAAGGTTTGATTTTTCCTCCGGGTTGAGCCCCATTTTTTCCTAATCTTAAAAAGGGTTGGATTTTTGCTCCGGGCTGAGCCCATTTTTTCTTACATCTTAAAACGGTTTGATTTTTTTGGCTCCGGGCTGAGCCATTTTTCTGTTATCTGTAAAAGGGTTTATTTTTCCTCGAGCTGAGGGCCACATTTTTTCTTAATCTTAAAAGGGTTTGATTTTTGCTGCGGGCTGAGCCCCGTAGTTAACACTTAAAAACGGGGGGGGGGGGGTTTATTTCTGTCCGGGTGGAACCATTTTTCCGAATTTAACAGGGTTTGGAATTTTTGCTCCGGCTGAAGCCCCATTTTTTCCTTAATCTTAAAAAAGGGTTTGAATTTTTGCTCCGTGGCTGAGCCATTTTTCCTTAACCTTAAAAGGGTTTGATTTTTGATCCTATGAACATTTTTTCTTATTTTAAAAAGGGTTTGATTTTTGGTCCGGGCTGAGCCAATTTTAATTTAACTTAAAAAAGGGTCTGAGTTTTTGCTCAGGGCTGAGCCATTTTTACTTAATCTTAAAAGGGTTTGATTTTCGTCGCCGTTTTACCTTTTGCTAAATCTTAAAAGGGTTTTTTTTTTTCCCGGGCTGAGCCCATTTTTTCTTTAATCTTAAAAGGGTTTTTTTTTCCTCCGGGCTGCCCATTTTTCCTTAATCTTACAAAAATATTTTTGTTTTTTGCTCAGGCTGAGCCCCATTTTTTCCTTAATCTTAAAACGGTTTGATTTTTCCTCGGGCTGAGCCCAATTTTTTCCTTAATCTTAAACGGTTTTGGTTTTTGCTCAGGTGGGAGCCCTTTTTTTCTTAAAATCTTAAAAAATCGGTTTGATTTTGCTCCGGGCTGAGCCATATTTTTGTATTAAAAGGGTTTTATTTTTCCTACGGGCTGAGACCAATTTTTCTTAATCTTAAAAGGGTTTTAATTTTTGCTCCGGGTGAGCCCAATTTTTTCCTTTTTTCTAAAAAGGGTTTATTTTTCCTCCGGGCTGGCCCCATTTTTCCCTAATCTTAAAAGGGTTTGATTTTTGCTCCGGGCTGAGCCCATTTTTCCTAAATCTTAAAAAGGGTTCGATTTTTTTGCTCGTGCTGAGCCATTTTTCTTATCTTAAAACGGTTTTGATTTTTGCCTCCGGGTGAGCCCATTTTCTTAATCTTAAAAACGGTTTGATTTTTGCTCCGGGTTGAGCCCATTTTTTTCTTATCTTAAAACGGTTTTGACTTTTGCTCCGGTTAGCCCATTTTTCCTTAATCTAAGGGTTTGATTTTTGCTAGGGGCTGAGCCCCATTTTCCTTTAAATCTTAAAAGGTTTGATTTTTGCTCCGGGTGAGCCATTTTTCCTTAACCTTAATAAGGGTTTGACTTTTTGCTCCCGGCTGAGCCCCATTTTTCCTTAATTTTAAAAGGGTTTGATTTTTGCTCGGGGCTGAGCCATTTATCTATATTAAGCTAAAAAGGGTTGAGTTTTGCTCATGGGCTGAGCCCTTTTTCCTTAATTTTATTAAAAGGGTTGATTTTTGCTCCGGGTGAGCCCCATTTTTCCTTAGGCCTAAAAAGGGTCTGAGTTTTGCTCAGGTGAGCCCCATTATTCCTTAATCTTAAAAAAGGGTTTGATTTTTCTCCGGGGTGAGCCCTTTTTCCTTAATCTTTAAAAACGGTTTGATTTTTGCTCCGGGCAGGCCATTTTTTCTTAATTTTTAAAAAGGGTTTGATTTTTGCTCCGGGCTGAGCCCATTTTTTCCTTACTTAAAAAAGGTCTGAGTTTTGCTCAGGGCTGAGCCCATTTTTCCTTAATTTAAAAAGGGTTTGATTTTGCTCGGGGCTGAGCCCATTTTTCCTGGGTTCAATTATTTTTTCGGGCTGAGCCCATTTTTCTTATCTAAAAATGGTTTTGATTTTTGCGCCGGGCTGAGCCCCTTTTTTCTTAATCTTAAAGGGTCCAATTATTGCTTCGTGCTGAGCCCAATTTTTCCTTTAATCTTAAAAACGGTTTGATTTTTGCTCCGGGCTGAGCCCCATTTTTCTTATTTAAAACGGTTTGATTTTTGCTCCGGGGTTGAGCCCATTTTTCCTTAATCCTTAAAAACGGTTTTGATTTTTGCTCCGGTTGAGCCCCATTTTTTTCTTAATCTTAAAAAGGTTTGATTTTTCCCATCCGGGCTTGAGCCCCATTTTTCCTTAATCTTAAAAAGGGTTTGATTTTTGCTCCGGGTGACGCCCCATTTTTCTAAACTAAAAGGGTTGAATTTTGATCCTGGGCTGAGCCCATTTTTCTTATTTTAAAAAGGGTTTGATTTTTGCTCCGGGCTGAGCCATTTTTAATTAAGCCTAAAAAGGGTCTGAGTTTTGCTCAGAGCTGAGCCCATTTTTCCTTATTTAAAAAGGGTTATGATTTTCTGCTCCGGGTGAGCCCATTTTTAATTAAGCTAAAAAGGGTTGGAGTTTTGCTCAGGGCTGGGCCCCATTTTTCCTTATTCTTAAAAAGGTTTGATTTTTCTCCGGCTGAGCCCCTTTTCCTTAATTTAAAAACGGTTTGATTTTTGCTCCGGCAGACCCCTTTTTCCTTAATCTTCAAACGGTTTGACTTTTGCTCGGGCTCAGCCCATTTGTTCTTAATCTTAAAAAAGGGTTTTTAATTTTTGCTCGGGCTGAGCCCCCTTTTTACCTTAAATATTAAAAAAGGGTTTGATTTTTTGCTCGGCTGACCCCATTTTTCTTAATTTTAAAAAGAGTTTGATTTTAGCTCCGGGCTGAGCCCCATTTTTTTCTAATTTAAAAAAGGGTTTTTTTCTGCTCCGGGCGCCCCATTTTTCTAAATCTTAAAAGGGTTTGAATTTTGCTCCGGGGCTGAGGCCATTTTTTCCTTAATCTAAAAAGGGTTTGTTTTGCTCGGGGCTGAGCCCCATTTTTCTTAACTTAAAAAGTGGTTTTGATTTTGATGCCGGGCTGAGCCCAGTTGTTTGAATAAAGCTTATAAGGTTCTGAGTTTTGCTTAGGGCTGAGCCCCATTTTCCTATCTTAAAAAGGTTTGGATTTTTGCTCCGGGAGAGCCTCATTTTTGCTAAAATCTTAAAAGGTTCTACTTTTTCCTCCCGGGCTGGAGCACACATTTTTCCTTATCTTAAAAACGGTTTGATTTTGCTCCGGGCTGAGCCCATTTTTCCTTAATCTTAAAAACGGTTTGATTTTTGCTCAGGGAGGCTGAACCCATTTTTCCTTAATCTTCAAAGGGTTTGACTTTTCCTCCGGGCTGAGAGCCATTTTTCCTTAATCTTAACAGGGTTTTGATTTTTGCTCGGGCTGAGCCCATTTTTCCTTATTATTAAAAAGGGTTTGATTTTTTGCTCCAGGCTGAGCCCATTTTTTTATTTTAAAAGGGTTTGATTTTGCTCCCGGCTGAGATTTAAATTTTCCTAATTTAAAAAAGGGTTTATTTTTCTGTCCGGCTGAACATTTTTCCTTAATTTAAAAAGGGTTTGATTTTTGGCTCCGGGCTGAGCTTTTTTTTCCTTAAGCTTAAAAAGGGTTTTGATTTTGCTTTCCGGGTGAGCCCATTTTTCCTTAACTTAAAAGGGTTTGATTTTTTGATCTTGGCTGAAGTTTCATTTTTCCTTTAATTTTAAAAAGGGTATGATTTTTGGTCCGGGCTTGGCCCCATTTTTAATTAAGTTAAAAGGGTCTGAGTTTTTTGGCTGGGGTGGCCATTTTTCCCTAATCTTAAAAGGGTTTGATTTTTTGCTGTCCGGGCTGAGCTACTTTTTTGCTAAATCTTGTAAAAAGGGTTGCTACTTTTCTCCGGCTGCGCCATTTTTTCCTTTATCTTAAAAAGGGTTTTTATTTTCTCGGGCTGAAGCCGTTAATCTGAAAACAGGGTTTTGATTTTTGCTCGGGCTGAGGCCCCATTTTTCTAAATCTTAAAAAGTTTCTATCACTGGCTCGGGCTGAGTCCCATTTTTCCTTAATCCTTAAAAAAGGTTTTGACTTTTGCTCCGGGGCTTAGCCCATTTTCAAATTATTTAATAAAGGGTTTGATTTTTTGATCCGGGCTGAGCCCTTTTTCCTTAATTTAAAGGGTTTATTTTTCTCCGGGTGAGCCCCCATTTTTCCTTAATTTAAAGGGTTTGATTTTTGATCGGGGCGCCATTTTTCCTTAATTTTAAAAAGGGGTTTGATTTTTGCTTCGGGCCTTGAGCCCTTTGTTTAATTATAGTAAAAATGGTTCGTTAAATTTCTATGAACATTTTTTCTTACATTTAAAAAGGGGTTTGATTTTTTTTGCTCCGGCTGAGCCCATTTTTATTAGCTAAAAAGGGCTCATTTTGCTCAGGGCTGAGCCCATTTTTCCTTAATTTTAAAATGGTTTGATTTTTGCTCCCGGCTTGCCCCATTTTTTCCTAAATCTTAAAACGGGTTTGATTTTTGCTACGGGCTGAGCCATGGTTTATTCTTTATCTTAAAAAAGGGTTTTAATTTTTGCTCCGGGCTGAGCCCCATTTTCCCTAATTTTAAAAACGGTTTGATTTTTCCTCCGGGTGAGCCCCCTTTTTCCTTAATCTTAAAAACGGTTTGAATTTTTGCTCCGAGCTCAGCCATTTTTTCCTTATCTTAAAACGGTTTGATATTTTCTCCGGGCTGAGCCCATTTTTCTTAATCTTAAAGAACGGTTTGATATTTTTCCTTCGGGGCTGAAGCCCATTTTTTTTTAATCTTCAAGACGGTTTTTTGATTTTTGCTACCGGGTGAGCCATTTTCCATTTATCTTAAAAAGGGATTTTAATTTTTCCTCCGGGTGAGCCACTTTTTCCTTATTCTTAAAATGGGTTTGATTTTTGCTCCGGCTGAGCCTTTTTTTTTTTCCTTTATCTAAAAAGGGTTATTTTTAACCTTCGTAAGTAGTCTAAATATAAGGGTTTTATTTTTTTTCCTCAGGGCGGAGCCACCATTTTCCTTTCTTAAAAAGGTTTTTATTTTTTCTCCGGGAGATAATTTCTTATCTTTTAAAAATGTTTGATTTTTTGTCGGGTGAGCGGCCATTTTTTTCTTCCTAATCTTAAAAAGAGGTTCGATTTTGCCTCCGGTGAGGCCTTTTTTTTCCTTAATTTTAAAAACGTTTGATTTTTTCCTCCGGGCTGAGC
>JABUQX010073941.1:27500-48630 GCA_015478945.1 Trachelipus rathkii | reverse complement strand
CATTTAATAGTTATATCGATATTCCTTTTTAAACAAATATATCGATATTTCGTTATCGCATGAAGTATCGATTATACCCATCTAACTTTCCATCCTCTTAAAACTTGTTCAGTAACAAATTAATCATTAAATTATATCGATATTCTTTGTTAAATATAAATTATATACTTGTATATCGATATTTCGTTATCGTACGAAGTATCGATTATTTCCATCTAACTTTCCATCCTCTTAAAACTTATTCATTCTTTAACAAACAGGCATGATCCTGGTGATTGCAAAAACTTAGTTTTATTTTCATCGTAAGATAAAATCCACTTTTAACATCAAAACGAATTCAAAGCCGCATGGCGAACGAAACTTTATGAAACGAGTTCCTTTATATACTAAATCGGCATAAACTATATGTTTAAATAACAAGGTTTTTTCATATTAATAAATGCTAAATAGCATCATAATGACTAGAAATAATGTACAGTAACGACACTAACACAACTTAGAGGCAGAATAAAGGGTTAGACTTAAAAAGTTCGCACACTTAGACACTGTCACAAGTATGAGCATTGCAATACAAATGTAACTATTCATACTTTTTCCTTAAACATATCTTTAACATATTACGGGAATGATCCATTACACCCGAATGTTTTTACAGGATTTATCATAATTGTGTCAAATTATCATACAGACCCAACGAATAATGGTAAACATAACAAAGTTTTTACTTCAAACATAAACAAAATAAGTTCTTATTACTAAACTATTCGAATATATGCTAACGTACAACGTTTTTACATTAATAAAGCTAAATAACATAACCTGGAACTTAGAATAATAATGTACACGACAAACTAACACACGCATAACGTACGATAATAACCACTAACATTCACAACTTCCGCGTAACACAGTAAAGTACCTACACTTCCGTCCAAACGTACATATTCACCACTTTTTCAAAGCATAATTTCTCTAACTATCACATGTTAAATTTTACATTAATACGTAATATTTACAAAGTTTGCATAAATTGTCTATTATGCATACTGACAAAAATTTAATGCTGAGATTGTACAACTGTTTACATCAACTTCGTACATTTAACAAAAATTCATCATAACTCGTCTAAATATCAATATCCCCAAATAATTGCAAACATAACAAGTTTTAACCAAACATAACAAAAAATAACAATAATTTTATACCAGACATACCATAAAAATAAGTTCTTTGAGTAAAATCTCACAGTAAGGTAATAATTTTAATGATTTTAAAGCAGTAAATCAGTAAATCAGTAAATCAAGCACCCACCCTACCCCTCCCACCCACCTGTGATTATTGAATATTGAATCAAGTCATATTTCAAGTATTTTTGGACAAAACATCATAAAAATAAGATTCTTTATATCCAACCTCACGAATATTATGCTTAACGCAACAAGCTTTTAAGCATCAATAAAGCATAACAGAATCATAACCGCAGACCTAGGAATATAAGGTCAAAATGCAACCTACATAACCTAGCCGTATGAATAATCAGCTAACTTCCTGAAAATTCCCTACTGATCACGGTAAAGTAGCTACAGGTCAATACATGACTCGATATGTTCCCACTTTTTCGAGCATATTAGCAACAGGTAAAGCCGTATTATCTAAAAAACTCTTAACAAAGTGAGCATCTATCAAAAGATACCAACATCTTAAACTTGAATTGACACTATCTTCATCAAAGTGTATCGTTTCGAGTATAACATCATTTGACCTATGACATAACGTAGACATTAGCAAAAGTCTAAGGGCAAACCTCACATTATTCAACAAAACTTAACCTAGGCTCACGTGTCTCAACACATCATAGTCGTATAACACAGTATTCTACCAAAACTAATCATTATTCTAACAATCAGTGTTATTTCCACATTGTCATACGTAATATTTAACATAACGTACTTAATTTACGAATAAACAGTTTTTCATTAAACAAGAGTATCTAAAGAACACTTACTTCCGAGAAAAACCCAGGAGGGATGCGCCCCTCTGAAAGGGTGTGAATCCTGCGAGGGGGGATACCGAGGGGTGTAAGCGGGCTTTGGGCCTCAAGCCGAAGGGCTGAGCCTTACCCTCCTTTGGAGGGTAATGCCTGCTTACACGCTCCTTCGCGAGAAAACCAGGGGGATTTCGCCCTTGAAAGGTGTGAATCCTGCGAGGGGTCCCCGAGGGGTGTAAGCGGGCTTTACCCGCTTACACCCGCTAGGCCTCAGCCCTTTGGGCTGAGGCCCAAGACTTTTTGCTAATGTCTACGTTTTATTCATAAGCATGATGTTATACTCGAAACGAGTGACAATTTTGAAGAGAGTGTCAATTCATAGTTCAAGATGGATGCATCTTTGATAGATTGGTACTTTTTTAGGATTTTGTTAGATAAATACGGCTTTACTGTTGCTAATATGCTCGAAAGGTGGGAACATGAGTATTGTATGACTGTTAGCTACTTTACCTTGGTCAGTAGGGAATTTTTCAGGAAGTTTATAGCTGATTATTCATACGCTGGTATGTAGGTTTTGCATTTGTACCTTATCTTCCTAGTCACGGTTTATGGATTTGTTGCTTTTATTGATGCTAAACACTTTGTTTGGTTAGCTATTTCGTAGGTTGGTATACTAAAGAACTTTTTTTCATGTTTATGTTTCGTCCAAGAATGATACTTGAAATATGACTTGAATCAATAGTTCAATAAAATGGTGGGTGGGCGGGTAGGGGACTGGTGGGGATGGGTGGCTTGATTTTTGATTTACTGATTTAACTGCTTTAAAATCAGTAATTAAGCTTTACTGTGATATTTTTACTCAAAGAACTTATTTTTATGTATGTCAGGATAAAAATTTGTTATTTTTTGTTATGTTTGGTTAACACTTTGTTATGATTATTCGCCTGGGGATTATGTATTTAGACGAGGTTATGATGATTTTTGTTAATGGTTACGAGTTTGATGTAAAACTTTGTTAGCGTCAGCCTTCATATTCTTTTGTCAGTATGTGATGTAGACAGGTTTATGCTAAACTTTTGTTAAATATTACGGTGTTAATTTATTAAAAAATTGAATGTTAGAGCTATGCTTGAAAAAAGTGTGAAATAGGTTAGTTTTCGTACGAGTGTTATACTTTACTGTTGTTAAGTGCGAAGTTTGTTAATGTTAGTGGTTTATTCGTACGTATGGTTGTGTTAGGATTTGTCGTTGTACATATATTCTTAGTTCAGGTTATGTTATGTTAGTTTATTTAATGTAAAAACGTTGTTACGAGCATATATTCGATTGTTAGTATTAAAGACTTATTTTTGTGTTATGTTTGGATAAAATTTGTTATGTTAACGTTTTTCGTTGGTCTGTTGATAATTTGGACAAGATTATATAATCCTTGTTAAATATCACAGTCAAATGTAAAATTAACGTTTAATATGTTGAGATATGTTTGGAAAAGTCTGAATAGGTTAAGATTTGTATGAAATGTAGTTTACTTTACAGGTGGTTAAGTGTGGAATTTGTTATGTAACTTTAATTCGTGCTTAGTTTGTGTTGTTTGTCGTTGTCATTATTTTCTTGTTCATATGATGCTATGTTAGCTTTATTAATATGAAAACCTTGTTATGTTAACTAACTTATTCGATGGTTAGGAATATAAAAAATTCATTTTGTTGCTATGTTTATCCGAAATATACTCTAAATGCTAGTAAATCAGTTGTTAATGTAAAATTAACAATGATATTTAGAGATATGCTGAAAAGTGTGACTAGGTTACGTTTTGTATGTGCGCTGCTAGGTACTTTACTGTTGTTAAGTATCGAAACCTTTGGGTTTTTTAATGTTTTTTTTTTAGTTTGTTTTATTCTAGCGTAAGGTGTGTTGATTTTGTTATTGTACAGTATATTTTAGTTCTGGTAATGCTTGTTAGCTTTATTAATGTGAAACAATGTTACGTTAGCATATATTCGTTTGGTTAGTATATAAGAACTTATTTTTGTACTAGTTAATTGTTGTTGTTGTTGTTGTCTACGAGCATATATACCCCTTTTGAACTGATATGTTCGTTCGTGCGGTGTATTCTTGTTTCCTTTCTTCTGATTGGTTGAAAGAAAGAATCTCGTTACCTTTTAGCTCTGTTTATACATCCGCTTTCGTAGTAGACATTTTCGCTGTGTTGGTCAATGATGACCTCGCTCATTCTGCTCTACGAATGTCTTTTACGAGGACTTCTTAATACCCAAACGTGTGTCAATTACATTTTTTCGTCAAAGAATGGAGAAGATTATTGCCTGTTTTCCAATGGAGGTGCAGGTAAATAGACCAGTTAATGCATATAGGTTGAAGAAATTCTGCAAGATTATCGAAGCGCTTGAAGCTTGGGTAAGAATGAGTATGTGTCATCTGAAGCATCGGCTCCCTGCTGAATCAAAGGTGAGCAGCTGAGAGGATATAAATAGATAGACTTGTTGCTTTCACTGCAGTCTGTAATGTTAAAGTTTGTCGTACGCAACTATTTGGAACCAATGATGCTGTCACATTCATGCGTAAGTGTATAGGTTTCACAGTGTTCGGTCATCTGAAAATATAACAGCTTTGTTTGGGTTG
This sequence comes from Trachelipus rathkii, assembly GCA_015478945.1. Classification (NCBI taxonomy): domain Eukaryota; kingdom Metazoa; phylum Arthropoda; class Malacostraca; order Isopoda; family Trachelipodidae; genus Trachelipus; species Trachelipus rathkii. The sequence goes on along the minus strand of JABUQX010073941.1, from coordinate 44,003 downwards.
AAAAGACTTAAAGTTGATCTTAAAGATGTTGTGACCATACTCGAGGAACTTAATTCTCCATAGATCATGGTGTATATACGATAGTTTTCACCGGAACATGTGGTTTCCGTATAATGCTGTATACAGAAATGCTTATACTATCAGGCAGGGGATACTTGTGACTTTTTCTGTGCGTGAGCGAGTGCCAGTGCTGTTAACCGAATATGCAGAAAATGGTTTGTTCCGCAGGTTGTACTTTATGCTTACATCCTATCGATGGTGTTGAATCTCTGGAGAAACACTATAGAACTTGCTCAATTTTTACAGAATCCTATGTGCCCTGATTAAATGATTAATATATTTAAAATAAAAACATATGTTGAATGTATTTATTTATTTAATGTCTTATTATTGAAATTATATGTTTTACACCTGAAAAACTTGTTTTTTACTAGTCCCTCTAATGTACGTTTGTTGTTTAAGAATGTTGGGTTTGGCATGTTCTATTCGTGCAGCCGTTGTGGTGTGTGTGAATATGATGCTCTGTTGCATGAGTTTTAGGGCTTTAACAGAAGAATAAAACTCTTCTCTGTTTGTCTTTACAATTTAGGTATTTAATACTAGTTAGGATAGGTTATGCTAATTTTTTTGTAATATTTACATGTTAGTGTAAATTAACATCGTTATGTTAGAGATATGCTTGACCAAGTAGAAATATGTTGCCGTGACTTTGCATGCTATGATTAGTTTTACTTTCCTGGTGATATAAGTGGCGGTACTAGTTCGTTAATGTGTTGATGCGTTATATCCAGGCTTTACAAAGGTGATGTAGGCGATTTGTTGTGTGTGCATTGATTTTGTTCAGGTTGAGCTATGCTTAGCTTTCAATTACATTGTCTGATAAACCTTATATTATGTATATGCGAGTTTATTTTCTCCTGGGTGCTGTGTATTAAGTTCACATCGGGTTTGGTGTAAATCTTGTGTGTTTAATTTTGAACAGGTCTTAATGATATGTAAAATAACAGCGATATGTAGAAAGTGTGAAGTATTGGTTACGGGTTTTGGTGATGCTTATTAGTTACCTTTAACGTAGTTAGTTGTGGAACTTGCTTAGTCGTTACCAGTTTATTACCTATTTAAAGATGTGCTAAGTTTGTCGTTGTCGGTTCATATTCTACGTTCAATGATAGGCTAAGTAAACTTTTAAAATGGTGAAAACTTGTTACGTCAAACATATAATTCGATTTGCTGTTCTCGTAAAGAACTATTGATTTTTATGTTATGTTATTCAAAATTGATACTCGAAATGTGATGAAACAATAGATAATAGATTAATAGTCAGGATGGAAAGGGGGTGGAATAGGCTTTGTAGGTGGTTTTGATTTAACTGATTTACTGATTTACGGGTAGGTAAAAAACTTTACAATTTTAGTAAAATTTGACCATTAAATATAGATCATGAGATCACAGAAGTCCGGAGGCAAGGTTTGGATAGTGGTTTAGGTTTAGTGTACTGCTTTAGGGTATGTAAAACGGTTTACAATTTTAGTAAAACTATGAGCAACTCTTAAAGTCAATCATTAGATGGTCAGGAGGGAGGTTGGCATAGTGGTTTGATTTTAGTTGATTTTAGCTGATTTAGGGTACTGTTAAAACGTAAATTTGCTTAAGTTTAAAACAAACAAAATAAGAAATTTATTTATTTATTGTTTTATTTTCGTTTATTTTTTTCTTAATGGTTCTGGAAACAATTATTTTCGAAATCTACAGATCAATAACATATATAAGACCACTACTATTGTTGATTTATACGCGAATGTTTATGAACTAACACCGCAAATGCACTGGAGCACATAAAGGGCCATACTTAATTTGACGGTCAAGGAAGTCTCTCTTTTTCTAGACTCAATCCGTCTCCCATTATCGTAACACTCAGCTTTATAGGCGAATCATAACTTTTTTTTTAAATGGGGGAGGGTGCCCCTTCGGGGGACCACGCAGGGCGTAACGTTGTTAACCAAGAGGTTACTTCATCATTAACCACCCTCAAATTTTAGCACGATACGGATAGAAGGTTTCGGGAGTCGGAAGCATCGGGCTGGCAACTCGGCAGATCCTGGAGTCAAAACGGGATGGGGTAGAAGCAACCGCATCGCGCGGATCCGAGTCGGAGTGCGATGAAGAAAACGATCTTTTGCAGGGATCGTTTTCGACTCGATTCGATTTCCTTCGGAATCGAATCTTGACGTAATACATAAAATAATAATTATATAATAATAATACATAATAATAATATAATAATAATAATATATAATAATAATAATATATATCATGAATAATAATAATAATAATAATACTACTAATAATATAATAATAATAATGTGTACTGTGTTGTGCCAGCGCAGTGCGCTTCACCGCGCTGGAGTATTCGGTCTGCGACGAGATTAGTCATCACGCTCGAGGCCTAACCTTCAGTTAGGCTTAACTCATCTTCGGGTTTGGAGAAGCCAGAAGGTCGGGTCGTGGTCTGGACGGCGTATCGACCTTCGGGGCGACCCTCTATATACACCTACAGACTTGAATTTAGCACGGTTTCGAGCTTATCGCCAATATATAGGATTATTCCCATAGTTTCAGGACTAATAATCTATTCCTTCTATCGAAAAGGGTGGGTAGAGGTCGGATGCGCCCATACTACTTATATATAATATATTTAGTATATTATATTATTATATATATATATATATATATATATATAGTTAGTACTTATTATATTAGTGTATATATTATAATAGTTATATATATGTGTGTGTGTGTGTGTGTGTGTGTGTGGTGTGTGTGTGTGGTGTGTGTGTGTGTGGTGTGTGTGTGTGTGTGTGTGTGTGTGTGTGTGTAAGATACATACATTATTATTTGAACTCGATATCCCATATATGATGTTTTTCAAGGAAGTATCGACGTGATTTATAACTTTTACATAATATCGATTATATCGATATTTTTTTACATATCGAGCATCCCTAATATAGACCATAATATCAAAGATGCTTTCTTGAGGTGATGTCCCACCATTCTTAATTTGGTTTCTGTTTAAAATGAACTTATTTCATCCGACTCCATCATTCATATTTATTTCAAATTTTAATAATTTAACACAAATTACTTGAAGGGGAATTTGTTCTATTATTTCTATAGATTATTACAAAATAATTAACTGTTAAATGTTTGAAGAACAAAATCTGCTATGTAAAATGTTTTGTGATACGTAAAGCTCAAAAAAACTTATTAAAAGAGTGTGAGACAGACTTTCACATTTTTCAGAGTTGGAAGGGAAAGATGTGAAAGGCTTATTTATGTTTAACATATCTAAACTGACTCTTAATGATTATTTGACACAGATCTTCAATAGTGCTTCGTCTTGTCTATCAACTTGTAGCCCATTGACTGCTAAAAGTGTTCAATCACTTCTGGACAAAATTGAAGAAGAATCTTTCTTCACCTTTTATTATGTTTTTTTACTAGAAAAGTTTTAAAATTAATCTTTAACAGGAAACCCAAAAAAACCTTTTAGTTGTGGATTGACGATTTTCTTCTCTCTCATTCCAATATATAATCCTTTTCACTTCTAAGCTTTCCTTATCCGTATCAATGCTTCTTTCTGCAATTCTACATTTTATTTTCTCTCAGAGTGTTATGAATCATCAAATGTAAACTGTCTCCGTTCTCACATTAAATCTATTAACAGCGGTGTTTCTCAGTATTTTGTCCTATCTCAGTAACCTATAAAATAACTATTTATTACAAACTCAAGTCATTTCCCCCATTCATAGCGTATTTAAAATATTTTATCAGAATAAATCACGTGGCAGTTTTTCATCTTTCATTGTTATAATTCAATTGGCACTTACTGTCAAACCAAGAGATTTATCTAAATCCCGTCTAACATTCGTGCCCATATACAAATAATTTAGGAACAAATGTGGAATTAAAACAGAACTTGAGGAATAACCCCTCACTCTTTCCCAGAATGGTTTTTAACCATTTAACACTTAACAACACACTGTCTCATTTTTTCATTCCCTACTTATCCAATAGCATAAAACCCCTCTTACATCAGACTTAGATTACATGTGCATCGGTTTTCCATGTTTCCTTGGGGTAATTTATCAAAAGTTTTACTAAGATGAAAATATACAACATCGTTCTACCTCTACCTTGTCCACTTGCTCAGTTATATGCTCTATAAATTTCAAAAGATTCGTTTGACAGGATCTACCTTTTTCTAAAGCCATGTTGAGAGCCATGTAACATTTCATTATCGACATTGTTTTTTCCATTCGATATTTCAATTAATTTCTTAAAATTTAAATGCTAATAAAATGAACAAAATAAGGAATTTCCCAGTCCTCTGGAAACCCTCAATAGCTAAGGCTCATGTTTATAAAGTTTAAAGTTTTCTATAGAGTTTAGGAGGTTCTTGTAGATCAGAAAATATATTAAAAAATATCAGTAAATGATCAGGAATCAGAATTTCAGAGGTGACTGGATCGGGAAGATTTTAAGAATCTCTAAGAGTCTCCTTATAAGCTACAGAACAGCGAATCACTTGATGTACTGTCAACTCTATTAAAAATCGAATTGACGAAACGAAAGTATAGTCTTTTCATCACTTTTACTGGTGTTTCTACCACTGAACCCACTTCAGTCCTACCCTTATCAAAATGATAAATAGTTAAAATATTTACTTCTTTTCTTGAAAATAGTTTCCATTTTCAACATTTTTCAAAAAATCTATAATGATGTTACAAACAGTCCAAGATACTAGATACTAGTTGGTTGCTAAATCACTAACGCAAAGCTCTCATAAATCGGCTATGCAGATTTTTTAGATTTATCGCTCGACTCCACATAGAAGATAAACACAAAACATGCACTTTCTGACGTTCTTCTATCTCCTTAACTAGTCTATGAATATATTGTTTGAGGTATATTGGGAGGATTGACCATAAGCTCACGGTAAACCGGGTAAAGATTTTGATTAATATTTAATGACTATTCATTAAATCGTCTGCATGTAATGAAATTCCTAAAAAAAAATTAAATTGCTGAATAATAACTAGGAATCAAATATGACTTTATTAATTCAGATAAGAGAATATAAACTACAGTATGGGAAGCTTCTTTCATGATAATGCCGAATAAAAAGATGAGTTAATTCACTTTTCTTTGAAAGAAATTAAGCAAACTTATAAAAGGAATTATCTTTCATACGATCTAACTTACTACTTTATTATGTCTTATCTGGTGGGCAAAGGTCAGAGGACTATCAAATTCCACCAGAGTTAGAGGAAATTCCTAAGCCAGGTCCATTTCAAAGGCCGACATGCCCCGATCTGCAGCGATTGTAAGTGTGCCAGTCAGAGGTAGTTGCATGGGAAAATAGATATAGGAAGAGCATTTAAGAATTTATCAGTGGATTACAAGTAAGATTGAACATAGCGGTTAAGTATGGGGTCAGAGAGTTGGACAGAGATAGAATGAGATTGTGTAGCAAGGTTTGTCACACGATCCCTTCTCAATGGAGGTAGTATGCGACTGAAACACTGGAAGAAGAGAAGTGTCCGTTGTATAAGCGATAGAATAAAGAAAGTGACGCAACAGTTTGACGGACAGAAAGGGAATGGAGAGAGCTAGTAAAAGCAGGAGACTTGATAAGACGAAAAGCCCTTGATTCCACCTTTTGAAGGAGAGCTATGTGAGTGGAACCCCTCCAGATATGTGAAGCATACTCGTACAAGGGTGAACGACACCCCTATAAAGATAAAGCGACTGGGGTGACGTGAAAAAATTCCGAAGGCGCCTCAGAACACCAAACCTCTCAGAAGCCTGCTTAGAAAGAGAAATAATGTGATTTTTCTAATTAAGGTCACGAGAAATAGAAGCACCAAGAATATTAAGGACAAACAAAGGTATGAGTTGTGTGTTTTCGAAGAAGATGTTGTAGTTGTATAGAAGATTATGATGATTTGTAAGATAAAGGAATTAAGTTCTTGAGACATTGAAAACAACCATGTTCTCACTACCCCATTAGAAATTCGAGAAAGGTCAGAGGTTAGTTCCTCCAATTTAACTCTTCTGACATGAGCCACTTGCTGCTGGGCGAAACATCTTTCAAAGTGAAATGACTAATGAAGAGTAGAGTCGTTGGCATATTAGTTGATAATTGAAGAAGTAATAGAAAGAAGTTCATTTACAAAAAGTTGAAAAAGAATTGGGAAATAGGATAGAACCCTGAGGAGCACCACTATTTAAAGATTTAAAGGATGAACAGTGGCCATCTCCAACTGCTGCTATAGAACGACCAGAAAGGAAATCAGAGAGGAGGCTTCAGTGAGAAGGATAGATACCGAAGGAGGGAAGGTTAGAAATCAAAGCTTGGTGCTAGGCTCTGTCGAAAGCTTCCGATATATATATAGCTCCACAGCAAAAGATTCTCCGAAATGCCGAAGGGGTCAGGACCATGAATCAGGCTTAATGGAAAGAAGATTGCCAGTAGAACGTTTCTTACGAAAGCTATACTGGAGATCAAGGATAAGATTTGAAGAATTGAAATGTTTCCAAATCTTCCTGTCAAGGTTAGATTCGAAAACTTTAGAAATAACGGAGGCTAAAGCGATAGGATGGTAGTTTGAGGATTGAGAAGGGTCCCTTTTTTCATGATACAGGCTGAGTGAACGTATATTTCCAGCAGGAAGGGAAGGTCGAAGTATATAGAGAGAGACTAAGTTTTAAGATCCACAGAGGAATGCCATCAGGACCATATGCTTTCCTAGTGTTAAAGGTCATAGAGAACGGGAATAGCTTCTAAGAAAATTGCAATATTAGACATGAATGAGTTGGAGGGAAATGGAGAAGGAGGATTGGCTCCGGAATCGTCTAAGGGGGAATTTAGAAGCAAAGGTTTGAGTCAAGAGTTCAGCTTTAGTTGAAGGTAAAACGACAGTTGTGTCGTCGCAAGGTAGTAGAGGAGAGAGAGAGAGAGAGAGAGAGAGAGAGAGAGAGAGAGAGAGAGAGAGAGAGAGAGAGAGAGAGAGAGAGAGAGAGAGAGAGAGAGAGAGAGAGAGGATAAAAAACAAAGCTAGAGCTAGCATTTTTTTTTTACAAAATGCAAGAAAGAACGTGAGGAAGAGGAACCAGGGAATTTATTGCATTTTCTACAGGGTAAAGAATTTTTAGTGTCACGGAGAATAGATTTTGCACGTTTCCGAGATGAGTTTTTGGAGTTTGAAGACGATGATAATTCCTAAAGGCAGCGTCTCAGTGGCGAATAGCACGAGAACTAGCAGAATTAAACCAATGTTTTGTTCGGTTTAGTTGAAGGGAAAATTATGGAATGAATGCCTTCATGGTAAAGAAAATTACCTCGGTAATGCGTTCAGCACAATCCAAGGGACTCCTCCCAAGGAAGCAGCAGTCATTCCATGGGAAATCAATGAAGTACGACCGTAAGCCCGACCATTTTGCAACAGCGATGCTCTAAAAACGTTTCCTCTCCATAGGCGGGTGTCTTTCCTGTGAAAGACTTGTATAAATAGAACAGGTTACAGAGATAACAAGGTGATCGGATGAACCCAGAGGAAGAAAGAGTTTAACGAAACAAGGAGAAAGATTTGAGGTTAGGAAAAATCTAGAATGTTTGGCTCATCTCTAAAACGATCAGGGATACAAGTAAGGAGCTGCACCAACTACTCGAGGTCATTCAGGATTTATCCTTAAAAATCCTTAATATTAATATATATTCAACTAGACTACTATATTAGGCATTTCCCCTTTGATTACAGTTGTTATTAAAAATACTTTAAAAGATCATCTGAATATTCTATTCTTTGGCCTAATCTTATAAGATGTTTGACAACTTCTTCATGATCATTTAACTGAACATGGATTCGCCCGCTATCAAATGGGAGAGGGTTTTTTATCTTGAAGTTTAAATTTTACTTTATTAATAGAGGAAAATACATATTCATATATTTTAACTAATTTGGAACTGAGAACACTTTCTTAATATTCTTCCCTAATTATTATTTAGCAAGCAGTTAGCTTGATAATTACTTGGAAAATGTTTTACTTTAAAGATGGAGTATGAAATGTGATTCTTAATACATATAAGTTAATATGTGACTTATCCTCCCTCAGAATATCTAGTCCTGTGAAATAATTGGATTTATTTAATTTTTGAGGGATAAACACGTAGAAAATAATCATCTGGATTCTCAAACACAGTTACAAATGAATAAGTTATGGGCTTATACTCACAAAATTGAAAAATTCTTTTTTACACAATCTAACCAAGATAAAGAAACAGTACTACTATTACTGTTTGAATAAATGCTGAGAAATTCTACTTGAATAGGTCTAATCAGTGATGTTGCAAAAATCCATTACATAAGATCTAATGTGCTTTTAAAAATTGATACCCTGGTGTACATATAATTTTTTTTCGCGGGGAGTCTGTTTTCTGCCTTCCCCTTATTCCAGATGCAAGAAATTAACGCTTTATTGGGAAAACGAAGGTTGTCCCAAATTATCTAAAATTTACAGGTGTTTAATTAGTGGAAATATAGATATATGTTTAAGAGAATTAGGAAAAAAATTTTCAGTTGGCAATAAATTTAAAATTATATTAAAAATTACAAAAGAATTTAAAAGTTTAGCAGTAAAAATTCATCAAACATTCCTAAAGCGACACTTTCTTTTCTCTTTGCTAAAACATTGTTCTAAATAATTATTCATAGCAGGGTTTTTCCTTGCTTTTCTTATTTGCAAAGGAACTTTATTGATTTTTCACAATGGAGACTGTTGGGATATTTCAAATCAGTTGAAAGAACGCCCAGAACCCAGGACGTCTGGGAGTTTCTGATGCAGAGCAAATTGCGAATTTGGCGACCTCTAATACGTCAATTCGAAATTTATCTAAACATCCTTTCCGTGCGCTTTGTAATGGCATGAACGAATCAGTTGGTGTAGATGCTAACATACTTAACTCGCAGACAGGGTACAGGGGTTGGGTCAACAGTTGGAAAAAACAAATCAGGAAGAAGTCTATTTGTAATTTACTGACTGGAAACCATGTTTTGAGACGTCATAGCTATAGGTGGGGTTATCGCGATAATTTATCGCGGATAACGATATACGGTATCATTAATTATCCGACAAAATCGTTATCTATTTATCGGATCACGATATTTTTTGTTCCAAAACTTAGTGATATCGATATTTTCATTTTTTAGCGAGGCCGAGGACATGGAGACGGCAGACTACTACTCCAGTATCTGTTGATGTAGGTGATCACACTGAAGGTCAGAGTCATCAAAGGTCAACCAAGTACAAAAGCGCTCGCAGTTGTAAAGATGTGCTCAGGCCAAATCGATAGACAGCTGGCAGACCCACTTTCAACAGTGAGAAGAGTTCAATTGATTGTTCTTGACCGTACATTCGGGCAAAGCCGGTCCACTCGCCGCAGTTAAAGCGGATTGGTGCGCTTGTCGTGGATTCTCTTCAGATCCCAAGAGGATTTCATTGTCAATGAAAACTTCAACATGCTTCACTGTTTATAAAGGGACATTGCAAATGTTTGCAGAAGTGAATTGATAAGTTCCTAAATTATTTTATCTTACTTTATAGTAAGATAAAATAGTTACATGGTAAGATAAAACTATTTTAACCTTACTACGCCATGTAGTAAAAATCAATTAGCCCAAAGGGAATTATCCATAAATGAAAGGTTAACCAAGATTTTTATTTACAACAAAAAAATTAAAAAAACCCCCCCCCCCAAATTCTATAATTTTTTTACTTAAAAATTAAAAAATAAATTCGTTACACAAGGATCGGAATTTGGATTTATCGATTTATCAGTTATCGCCTTATCGGCGATAAATTTATCGCTAGTTATCGAATATCGAGTTTATCGATTGATGATTTTTCGTTATCGATTTATTGGTTATCGTGATATTTTTTCGTTATCGTGCCCACCTATGGTCATAGCTGTTCGTAATTGCCTGAAAACGTGTCTTGGCTTTTCGAGGAACAGAAGAAAGTTGGATGCATTGCAAAATAAGAATATCTGAGGGCTGCTTGAGCCTCAAAGCCAGTTTGATTCCATTTTTGGCAGGTTCATTGCGAAATACAGAAATTGTTGGGCAAGGAAATCCTTCTACCTGTTCCGAAACCACTTGTGAGGAAATTTAACTAACGGCACAAAAAGGTCTACTTGCCCATTGTTGACGAATTAAAAATGTATGATTTATTAGCTTGCAGTGATTACCACCAGATCTATCAAAATACGATCAGTTTTAAAGTGTATATTTAGTACTTAAAGGATGGATAACCATTGAACTCTTTTTAATTTATTCGTTTGGAAATTGAAAGCCATACCGGCGAGGAAATAGCATATCAGGTCTTGCAGTACTTACATGAAGTTTGTAAAGTTAAACTTTTCAAAATGTTAAGGTTCAATCTTACAAACATCGCTGCAGACATGCTGGGCGCTTTACAAATGGGTTTGCAGCAAAAAATTCTGGAAACAAACATTGTTTGCCTATATATTTGCCTGTGAAACTACATTCACTAAATCTGGTAGACCCAAAGTCGCTGTTGATTGTGTCAAGAGCTGTTTAATTTCTACTCTCACAGTATCAGTTTGCCTCTGTATACTTTTCTCAACTTCAACCAGTCAGGTGTAAAATTTTCTTAATAAAGGTGTGTATGGAAATCAGGGCGAGCCAGGGGGCTGAGGGGCTGCAGCCCCCCCCCGAAATTTTTGACAGTGAAATTTTTTCAGCAGAAAAACCAAACTACAAAATATATATATATATAGTATATATATTATATATATATATATATATATATATATATATGATATATAATATATATATATATATATATATAATATATATATATATATAATATATATATAATATATATATATATATATAATATATATATAAAGATAATATTAAGCTCTTATTCAGGAAAAAAATCGGAAAGCATAGGACAAACAACTGGACCACCCAAAATAGAAAAAATGTGAAGAAAATAGAGAAAAACCTTGTACGCAATAATTGAAACTATACGTTATGTGGCCAGCAGGTCTTGCATTAAGGGGCTCCAAGTGCAACTGGATGTTTGAATTATCAACTCCAACTGAAAATGACGGAAATTTTAGAAGACTTCTTAGGTTTTCGAGCAAATGGAGGTGACCAGGTTTTGAAAAACCACTTACTTCTATTGTCCAAAAATTCAATGTATACGAGGCCGATGATATAGAATGAAATCATACAGTCATTTAGTCAGCTTATACAAAGAAAAAGTTAGTGGAAGAGGTTAATTAACGAGCAATTTTTTTCAGATTAGCTGATGAAAACAACGATATTCCCAAACAGAACAGTTTCACATTGTGTAAGGTACGCGATTTGCGTGGTGATGGAGGTGATACTTTCTTTACTTTAAGAGAGGATTTTTTTATCATTTGTTCCGGTTTTTATGATATCTCAGGGAAAGCATTGACAAATTGTAATTTTGGAGAGACGTTGTGCTATTCTTGGTTTAAAACTCGAAAATTTAAGGGGCCAAGGATATGATGGAGCCTCTTCCCATGAGAGGCGGATTCCGAGGAGTGCAATCTGCTATTCGGAATGAGTATCCTAAAACTCTATTATACATACATTGTGTAGCACATTGCTTAAATCTATGTCTCTCATACTCTTCTAAAATTCAGGCAATTTGAAAAACGTCTTAGGATTCATCTCTGAAGTATGCACTTTTTTCGATCGAGTCCGAAGCGCACAAAACTTCTGAAAGATAAAATAAATAAAAGTTTTTAAGTAACCAAAATAACAGAGGATCAAAAAGATGTGCGAGACCTGATGGTGTGAACGGCATGAAGTTGTTTCCTTTTTTAAAGAGACTCTTGAGCCAATTCTTGCGTCATTTGGAAGAAATAAAAGAATTGCCTGGTGAATTATTATCACAGAAAGCTACTTCGTGTTAAATTCAATCAGTAATTTGAATTTATAATAACATTATACGTTTTAAGTAAATTCTTGGAATTAACCAACCAACAGTACAGAAGATCCATTTGGACATTGTTTAGTGCATAAAACTTAGTGAAAAGACATATTCAAATTTCTCGAAAAAAGATATCCAAAATGCAGACCAGAGTTTAAACCATATTCACACAAGCTAAAAATGTATTGCGACGGCTTTAGGTATTTAAATAACAATTCCAAGAACTAAGAAGTTCCAGAAACATCGTTGTAATGTTACTACATCAGATCCCGAATCATATTACCCGCATCTCGAGTTTTTATTCCTGTTTTATTGATTGATCTGATTTCTTCGTTGACTGATCGTTTTCTCTCGCATGAAACCACTATCATTCATTTCACTTCAGTAATTTTTACCAGAAAAGTGCATGTACCTTTTTTAAGCATTTTGAAAAAAACGCATTCCTCTTTAATTAAGACGACCCCAAGACCCTCACCAGGGATACACTAAAAGGAGAGGTGGTCTGTTCTCTGGGGCAGCGTTAAAATGGCGTGCTAGAAAATGAAAAACAGAAATTGCGATCGGTTGCTTTGGCTAGTGTGAACAGAGGAGGTTTCCTACAGTTGCTACTCTCCTGAATATCTTAACAGTATTGCCTGTATCCACCGCAACAGTAGTAGAAAGAACCTTTTCGACATTAGGGCGTCTGAAAACGTATTTACGGTATTAGTAGTTGAGAGGATCGCATTTTACAGGTCTTGCTTTACTGTCAAATCATCGAGATCTCAGCACAGAATTCAGCAATGAAAATATTTTGAATCACCTTAGTCAAAAAGCAAGGAAACTGAAATTTACCTTATAAAACGATGGTAAGTTCGTATGAAAATTATATATATATATATATATATATATATATTAATATATATATATAAATAATATTATAATAATATAATATATATAATATATATATATTATATATATATTGTATATATATAATATATATATATATAAATATTTTGATTATATTATTCTATTTTATAGGTGTATAATTATATATATAATATATATAATATATATATATATATATATATATATATATATATATATATATATATATAAATATATATATATTATATTATAATATATATATATATATATATTATTATATACTATATAATATATTATATTCTTTCTCTTCTTCTTCTTCATCTACCTTTTTTCCCCAAGATTGGGAGTAGAAGGTGCGTACATGCATCGGAAAGAAAAGCAGTAGGAGAAATATGACAAAAGTCGAAAAAAAGCCCAGCATTACCGCCCCCTCTGTACCATAATTAGTAAGAACTGTCGCAATCAGAAAATCCACAATAGAGCTTCACGGGACCGCGACGGATCTCACTATGGTAAATCGTAAGTGTAAGGGCATCCCCTGGCCAGGTGGGCCACAACCATTACCCCCTCACAAAACCCCGCATTCTCTCCTATTAAGCACCTTTCTTCTCGCTTCTGCCAAACTCACATTTCTCTCCTGCAAAACATTCCTGTTACTGACTCAATCCACTTTTTCTTCGGTCTCACCAGCCGGTCGCGTTCCCAACACACTCAAACCACTAACATGCCGCTTAATCAACCGATATCATTCATCATTTTCCACGATGACCACAACCATCTTCAAACAACTTTCATTTATTCTTCTCGTTTACCCTCTTCACACCACACAACTCTCTAATACGTTCATTCCTTCATTTTATCAATCTCTCACACCTAGCACGCCCCTAAGATTTGTCCATCTAACACATTGAACTTTAGAAGTCTATACTTCTTATTCCAGACCATAGTCTCAATACTATACCATAACACAGGTAACACATTACCCTCATGGCAAGACCCTAGCCCACTCCAGACTTAGTCCTTTTTCATTCACTACCAACATTAATTGCACCAGCCACCTTCCTGCCATTCACAACTTTCCTACTACACTTCTGCATCATTCGTTCCTTCTCATCCAACAGATTCCCTAAATATTTAAATTCAGACCAACTTATTCCAGCTGCTCACCATCAAAACATTAACTTCACACTGAGGGCTATCCTCACTCACAACCATTAACCTTATCTTATCTACGTTTACTTTCAAAAACCCCCCCCTTCTTTTTTTTACCACCACCCTGCCAAATCTCTCTACCAATCTTCTCAAACTCTCTTAATTCGCCACAAAGAACCAAATTCATCCGCATATAATAGGTTAGGCACCCTCTACTTATCTCCATTCTCCATCATTCTAACACCCATTTCCTGCCACCCCCATCATTAATTCGTTTCTAACCCCATCTATAAATAAATTGAATAACCAAGGAGACATAAAACAACCCTGTCTCACTCCGCTATTAATACTAAAACCAATCACCTTTGACACCATTTATTCTTACACACGCCTCATTATCCTCATACATACTTTTGATTCCATTCAGAAGCCACCACAAACGCCAAATTATATCACTAACACCTGGCCATTAGAGCTTCCCTATAACACTATTCATAAGCCTGTTGGCAAATCCATAAAAAACCTAAATACAATTTATTCTTCTCTCCCTCATTTTCTCAATCATTTGTTCAATGTAAAAAGATTTGATCCACATATCCTCTACCACTTCCTAAACGCAACCTTGTCTCACCAATCCAGTCCTCAGTTACTCAAACACTCTTTCGACCCAAAATACCAGCATATATATCTTCCCTAACAACACTCAATAAACTTATACCCCGTATAATTTCTACAGTTCCCCTTATCTCCCTTACCCTATATTAAGGGTACTTATTACTGCTCTCCTCCCAAATCCCTTGGGAACTATACCCTCATATAACGCTTATTACACAACTTACCAAAATCCAATCAATCACCCCTTCGCCTCCGTTTTCTTGATCCATGTTCGCCAGTAATTTTCATTCATATACCTGCAGATTTACCATTCTTCAACCTTCTCACTCTACCCATTACCTCCTCCGCTAATAACCTCATCCCCAAAATACTATTCCTTTCTACACCATCAAACCCACACACTTCACTATCACCTCTTCATATACTGCAATATTATGCAGATTTTCGAAGTGTTCTTTCCACCCAATTCCCTCACATCCATTTCATCAGTTTACAAAAGCACATCTATATATACATGGGCGTAGGCAGGGGGGGCAGGGGGGCACTTGCCCCCCCCAAATCTTGGCGAAAAAAAAAATTAAAAAAACCTTATATGTTTGCCAGAAGACGTTTTTAAGGGTTATTAGTAGAAAAAACTGAAAAAGATACATCAAACGTATTATAAACGTACTATATTATTTTTTCTAAAGTTTATGTGTTTTCCTTTTCATATTGGCTTAAAGTCAACTAGCTTTGTGCTTTTATAAAGCTGGCTTCTTCTGACATTATTCTCCGCTAAGGAACTCTGCAGTATGTCGATTAGCATTGGCGGCTGCCAAAGCTGTTAAAATTCAATCACGAAAAGCGTACCGTTGATATTCAGCTGCAAGACAACACATCAAAAAAAATAAGTGCAAAAAAAAAGAAAATATTACAGCAATTTTGAAGACCATAATTTTCTGCGGAACCCATCACTTATTACCCTTAAGAGGTAAAGACCTGCATGAGGGGAATTTTTTGAAGACCTGATTAAGCTGCGAATAGAATTGGTGATGTGGAATTGAAGAACATATTCAAGGACAGAAGAATGCCGCTTTGGACGTCTCCGATGATTCAAAAATGAACTGATCAATTTGTGTGGAATTATCATAAAAAAAACATGATTGTCGCCGTGGAAATTTTTTTTTTTTGTATCTACTCCATATTTGCAGATTGAAACTGCGGATTGGTCAGGCAAACCGAACCAATTATCATTATAGCCCATAAGGTTTTTCGATCTTGAAAAAATGACTGTCAAGAAGAATTTCTGGGGTTTGAAGTTCTTGAAGTTCTTGAACCATTGCCAAAACGTATTGATTTGTTTTAGAAAAGGTTTTGAAGCCGAGCTATGCGTTTGGTCAGGGGTACGACAAGCTACGCAGCTGTGCAGGATACTAAACATAGGCTTCAAAAAAGCAAAAAGATTATATTTTCACTAGTGTAAGCATCGGCTTAATTTGGTCATTAATTTGACCTAAACATTATTCCGGAAATTTGAAAAAACTATTGCACAATAAAAGACAAACTTTTTCGGAGACTCCACCCTAAAAAGAAGAAAATACATTCCCAACTTATCTAAACTTTGTGAAACCCGTTGGACTCAAAATTATCATAGTATTGCTATTTTCCATACGAATATGATAAAAATTGTTGAAGGCAACAATCAAACAAGAAAAACAGCTTTCTATTATTCTGTTCGGCAACAAGACCCAATTTCATTATTACCTCTTCCGTAATAACCAAATATTTTGCTTTAGTTGAACCAGTGGTTAACATTATTCAAACAAAAAATATTTACTT